>CAJVQA010000287.1:0-37577 GCA_910591915.1 Cetraspora pellucida
CCGAGTGATGCTGGGCTTGGTAGTTAAGGATATTTATGTAATTGCAAATGTAATTTCAAAATCTTAATAAAGCACTAACGTGACTGCTTAAGGAAAAAAAAAAAAAAAAAAAAAAAAATATGGCAACTAGTATAAAACCTGTAAGCAGATTACTTAAATAGATAGCCAAAAGCTATATGTGTAGCTAGTAGTATACTCACCTTGTACAAGTTATATAATCATAATTAAATCACAATAAAGACAATAATTACTAATAACTAACAGCTTTAGCAAAAGCAAAAAAAAAATTTTTTTAGTTGCAAGTTTACTTTAGATAATAAGCAATCTAAACAAATAAAATTACTTTTTTTTAAGTTATTTTAACTTATTCAGATTGCAAAAACTAAATAAATTACTGATACTCAGACTTGCTATATTATTAATACAATTATTATTTCTATTCTTGAATATTGTTTTTACAATTTTATTATTAATTAAAACATTTGTAACAAAATCTTTACTTAGCATATTAGTCTTGTTAAACTTATATTTAAGCTTTATTATATTATATCTTTTAACACTTTTTTATATTCTCAAATTTACAATATAAAATATATCTAAAACATGCAGTTGCAATACTATATTTATAATTTTCTTAAATGCCTTAACAACTTTAACCTGTTGGATATATCTACTTATATTTATATTTAATAACTTCAAAACAATTTTTAGTTTTTTATTAATATTTTTTCATATTATAAACTATATATTAGTAGTTTTAATCATTTAACTACAAACTTCAAAATTATTTAGCTTATCAAATATATTAGTTAGATTATTTCAATTAGTCCAATTTATAATATTTTATATATCCAAAATAATGAAACTATTTTTCTTAAATTTTTTTTATTTTCTTATTCTAAATATTTCTCTACTTTCAAAAAACAATTTAAATATTATTAACTACTTTTTCTTAACCAACTGACTACTTATAATAATTCTTATTAGCTCAATTGACATTATATCTCTCTTAAACTTAAACTTTTAAAAAGCATTATATTATTATGACTTATTATTCTTTAAAACATTATTACTACAGTGCAGAACATCTTAATTAACAAGTAAAAACTAATAATTTTTTAAAATTTTATAAAAAAATAAAAAATATAATAACAAGAAAAATTTTTTATAAAAATATATAAAAAGGCAAGCAAAACAAAGTTATAAAATTTGTTTTTTAATTTAATAAATTTTAATGATGTTATTACTTGTTGAAATTATTAATAAAATAAAAATTTTGACTATATATATATAAAAGCATAATAGAATTTTAAAAATTTAATAAAATTTTTAAAAATATAATAAAATTTCATAATATTAGCCAATCAAAATTTAACATTTAGTCTTGAATTTGGCTACTTTTAAAAAAAGTAGTTGGTTTAAGGGTTTCTGCACTATAGTTATTCTTATGAATGCATTTTATACAACTATCTTAATCTTTTCTTTACTAACTACTTTTGTTATATTACTGATTATTTTATCTCTAATACTAAACCTTGGCTACTTATCGTTTTTAATAACTAAATTATTATTAATAAAACTAAAAGACATAATATATCTTTTAGATTTATTCTTATTACTTATTAGTATTGCTTCTTTTAGTCTTAATTTTTTAACTTTTATCTTACTTTTTTATTTAATACTATATTATATTTAGACTGTTATATTAACTCTAATATAATTACTAACAAATATACTTTTTTTGTTTCTACTAATCTTGTTATAAAACTACATTATTAAATTAATTTAAACAAAACTTTTAATTTTTATGTCAACTTTTTTGATGCTGTCTACTCTGTAGCTATTTAGCATTTTTTATATATTTTATTATTTTATCTTTAGTATTAATTTTTATTAACTATTTATACTTTTTTAAAGCTAAAAGTTTTGTTATTCTCTTAGCAATTATTACTGTTTTCAAAAACTTTTTTTTTTATATTTTTACTAATTCATAATTAGTTATCTCTAAATATTAAAGTATTTACTTATTACTATCTATTTTCTTTTTTATTCATATTTCTTATTTTTCTATTTGGCATACTTTTTTTATTTAATTAATTTTTATAATATCTAATTTATTTTTTATAAAATTTTTATTTATCAAGATGACCTATTTAATAATCTTATTAACCAACTAGTTTACAAATAAATGTGATGATTTAGTAAAGTAAATAAGTTGTCAACTCTCCAAGTAGCAAATGATAAGTTCAAAACCTACTAATAGTAAAAAAATTTGAATTATTATCTATATAATTATAGATATTATAGCAACAGTTTTCTAATGATTAGTTAAAATCAGATATCTATAATTATGATTGCATTAGCATAACTGGCAAATTATAGATTATTTATATACTTTTGATTATACAGAGAAATACTAAACAGTATTAAGTAATGCAAATTTAAGTTAAGTTTTTATGATCATATAAATCTGTAAAACTGAAAAAACAAAAGTCTATTTAGAAAAACCTAAATAAAAAGATAACACAAATTTTTAATAGTACTATTTTTTTTTTTTTAACTTAAGCAGTCATGCTAGTACTTTATTAGAATTCTTGATACTATACAGATTACAGAGAATTTTCCTAATACTTAAGTTCAGCATCACCCAACCACCTTATTGGTACCTAAGTGTGACCTGCCGCACTACCTCAAACAGAGGTAAACTGCTCGTCTGATTGCCACTCTACAATAGGATACTACCAATCTGATGACATCTTCTTGTAGGGAAGCAAAAAAACAAAAAAAAATATTATATATAAAAAAAACAGAGGTATAGGGGTAAATAATAAAAGATACAAAACAAAAAATAAAAGGGAGAAAGGAAAAAATGAAAAAAAAGAAAAGTGTGAAACTTGCAATTCACAAAAAAATCAGACAGTCATAATTTTAAGTCTGTGTTGGGCATAAAACTTGCAATTCACAGATATCAGACAACTATAATTATAAGCCTGTATCAGGCTTATAAAAATTATAAACTATACTAAATAGAAATTACTCTACCATCTTTCTATTTACTTAGATTATTTAAAACAAAAAACCAAAGAAGGAGAAAAAACTTCGACTTTATTATAGAGAGTCGGTATAAGGTACTGGTTAGTCCGGAAGCAGTGTTTGACAGATTTATAGCAGCTCGAAGCATATGTATAATCATGTTTGTATTGCTGTATTATTTTTGATCCACATCATAAACAATCCTGTTTAGAAAGTAAATACTGCTGACTGTTTTGGTGATTTTATGTATTGATCTTTAGGAGAGGGTAAACTAAATTACTCACTTTTACAAAATTTTTCTTGAAGAAAAAGTGAAAATGCTAAATGAACCAACTTTTTAGCTTTTATAAGTTTTTAACCCTTGTGGGTGTTCCTTGTAGGTTTTATAGTTATATAGAACTAATATATCCAACTTTGTTGTTTACTTAATAAAGAACCTTGGTTTTCACTGACTACTTCTTCTATAGTCCTAGAATGCTTTTTAAACTGTCACTACAAGGCTGTGACTCTTTTTCAACTCTATTTCAATGTCCAACAATGTGTGTACAGTACTCCAGAAAGGTTTTCATAAAGTTTAATATATTAACTATATCAATTTTCTGTAGTTCAACTTTTTGGAAAGTTTGGTTCAAATGATCATTAGAAAGAGTTGATGACTATAACTTATTTTTAATAGTACTATTGTAAAGATTAAATTTAAAAAATGAATACTAATATATAGAAATTGGGCAAACAAAAACCTTTAGATAAGAGATACTACCAAACAGATTACTGAAATCAAACTAAAGAAACAGAATATCAGATAAAATTCAATATATTAAAAACAGATTATAGTCCTATTAGGCTATTTGAATTGGAAGTCTAAGGTCAAACAGGAGTATACTAAAAGTACTAAAGATATACTATAAAGTAGATGCTATGATTTAAGTAAACTTTATAAAGGCTAACTTTGCTAATATTTTATAGAATAAGTAAGTAGTTAATAGAAAGATATTTTTGAGTCTTATAGTAAGATAACATGCTCTGAAATGTGTAATAGCCTGATAAAAATTCAAAAAGAAAGGTTAAATATGAGTTAGATGGTACTTATAAAAATCAAATAATTACATATTTGAATACAATATAGAGATTAAAATATTTAAATAAGCAATCTCTTAGTAAATTATAGATATAGTAGCTAGTATAGAATTTGTAAATAAATTACTTAAATAGATAAACAAAAGTTGCATATATGGCTAGTTATATGCTTATTTTGTACAAGTTATATATAATATATTAATTAAAATACAAATAAAAATAGTAGCTATCATAAACATTGTTCTTAACAAAAGAAAAAAAAACTAGTTTACAATTACCAAACCTTATTATTTCTAATATTTATTATTAACAATTTTTATAATTTTTTTATACTCTATTTATTGATCAACTTCTTATTAAAATTCTTATTTATTACTTTATTTAAACTATTTGTTAAGCCTATATCTTAACACTTTGGATATTTTAATTTAAATTTTAATTTTAAACTGCTATTAACTAAAAAGCTACATGGTTTTATATTAATAATAATTAAAAAATTACTAATCTTATTTACAACTTTTATTTTTCTATTCTCAAAATCTTTTAAATTAAAATCTTACTTAATAAACTATTTGTTCTTTATATTTTTTATAAATACAAATTTTTTACTTATTTTTTTGTTATTAATATAATTTGATTAGCTTTTCTTTATACTAAGTTATATGTTTCTTTTTTCAAACTATCTACTATCTTTTTTCAACTCTTTTAATACTATTTTAAATACAACCTTTCTTAATATTTTTGTTAATTTTCTTTCTAATTTATATAAAGAAATCCTTATACTTAACAGTTTTAATTTATATAATCTTTTATATAAACTCTTTCTAATATTTATTATATCTGATTTAGTTCTAATTAATCTTATTTTTACTATTAATATCATTTCTATTACTTATTAAACTGTTATTTCTCTTTTTATTAAACTTTTTTTAATCTAAATTAATAAATATATAAGCACATCTGGATCTTTTCTATATCTCTTATTCTAAACAATTTTAAACTACAATTTTTACTAACTTATTATACAGATATTTTTCTATTTATATTTTACTTTCTATTTTAATTTCTAAAATTATTACTAAAATAGATTTTTAAACTATTTAATTAATTAAATATTATACTTTTTTCTCTTATATTTTTATTTATATTCAAATCTAAATAAGTCTTGATTACTTTTGTAAGTTTAGATCACAGATTATATATTAAAGTCTTTATTTTCATATATAATTTAAAAAGTTTTTTTTTTGTAAAAATTTTACTTGAATTTAATAAAATTAAAAGCATAAATTTATTATTAATATTTTTTTTAAAAAAAAAATATTTGTAACAAACTAAATTTGTTTTAAATTGAGTAAATTATATATTATTATAGTAATAATTATAATTATTTTAAATATGTATGAAATAAATTTTAAATTATATTATAGCAGATAATATCAAAAAGAATAAAGGTAACACTTAGTGCTTATAATAACATTAAGACCTAAAACATTTGCAAAAATAACAATAGCAAGATTCAACTTAAAATATATATTACTAATACTTGAATTAAAACATTAATAGTAATAGCAAACCTTTAATTTAAGATACAAGTTATTGCAGATTTTAAATCATTGTCAAAATACCTTAAAGAAATAAATAATAGGCTGACTAAATATAAAAAATCATAAGAATTAACTATTTAAAATATTAATTTAAAATTATTACAAACATACAAGTAAGAAATGCAAAAAACTAATATTAACTAAAAATAATAAAACTGAAATATATTAAAAGTTAATATAAATAATAAGACCTGAACTTTCTTACTAAGCAAAGCAGTTTAATAACAATATTATCTAAAATGTTAAGTACTTTGATTACAAATGTTAGCCTAGATTATAGTATACAAAATATGCAACAAAATAACATAAACACTGTTAAAAGTAGTTGCAAAAAGTTAAAAATCTGTATTAATATAACAGCCTAAATAAATAAATAAAATTAGTATTTTAAGACAAGTTTAAATAATTATTTTTTATATTTTTATATTTTTATATTTTTTAACTTTTTTGAATTGATAAATTTGTAATTCTAATTAGTTTATACTAAAAATTATATACATGCATGGCTTTAGATAATTACTGTTTTTTAAAAAAAGAATTAATTAAAAAAGTTAAATGTATAATATATAATAATTAATAGACAATTATAAAAAAAATACCAATAAAACATAACTATTAAAAGTTATTAATAGTTAAAAAAATTTTTTAAAAACTTGTAAAAAAAATTTTTTTATATATTTTTAAAATTTTATACCATTTTAATATAATCTTTTAAGTTAATTAAATATAACCTTCTAAAATCAAAAAATATTTTCAAATCAGTACAACAAACTACTTCTCGGCACTTACAGAAGCAGCCAAAAATGTTGGACCTAGAAATATTAAGATAAAAACTGTATAAAAAATTATGCAATAAGCTTAATAAAGGATGTCAGCGTAGCTACCAAAGATATAAAAAATATTAATTAAATTAAATCGAATTTTTTTTACTATTTTAAATTTGTATTAAAAATTTCAAGATAAAACTTTTATTATAACAAACTACAAAGAGGATGGATACTTTAGACGGGCACTGTACCTATCTAGCTATAAATAAATTTAGTCAGAAAGTTACATAAAATGGCAACCGACTTCCAAATTAGCAAATGCCAAATGTATATGCACTTTTTTTGAAAGGTTTTTTAAATTTTCGCATTTATATAAAGCTCAGAAAAGATGTTCATTACAAACCAATATGCATAATAACGTAAAAAAATTTAAGGAGAGTATATTTATATTTCCATGAAAAAAAAAACAAAAAAAAAAATATAAAAATGTGAGCTATTTACATTTATTCGGTGTTTGACCGACAGGCAGTTGATTTGATTTGAATTAGCAATCATTAAATTTTTTTTTTTCCCTTCGACTTGTCATGAAAAAAAAACGTTAACCGGATAAAGAAAAATTTCTTAGCAAGAAAAAGAAGCTTTTAAACTGACTAACAAAAGTTGAAAATTATTAATGATTAAAATCATTAATAATCAAAAAGAAGAGTAGTCTCTAAAGACGTTTGCAAAACATTGAAGTATCATAATTTTTAGTCAAGTCTTGTCTCTTTGACTTCTTTCCTACTATTTATCATCGATATTTATCCAGCAAGGAAAGTTGTTCCCTAAAAAAAATATTATTAGTGTATCTTCCAAATGTCTCTTCAAACAAAAAAATTAAACATGAAATAAAGGTCTATAAATGAATGTCTAATGTTTCAGATATCCCCAAACAATACCACAGACAAGTATTCCGCCAGTTGCCATTTTGAAGGAGGTTTGAATTTATCCATGATATACTGCTGCAAGCAAAAGAAATTAAGTTGATCCTGAATAAGACCAGTCCATCGAAGATAAACAGGTTCGGGAGAAATCGAGGCAAAAATTCCACTATTTTTGCAACTTTTTTCATTAGAAAGATTTGAACCATTTTGACTATCATCACTAACGTTTCTATTATGTCTACTGGTGTTGCTACTTGTTATACTGGTATGTTTACTCGAACTTGATGTGGTAATATTAGAGACAGATGCAATATCATTTCTCAATTTTCTAGTAAAATCTTCAAACGCTATGGCCTCAAATTCTTGATCAGCTTGAACCGTAGAGACCATCATTGAGTCAATCCCACGATCCATTTGACCACGATAAAATTGCACCCACCCTAAGTCTTCCAGGTATTGTTCGACATCATCCGCAACACGTTGTAAGGCATCCCAATCATGAGTGTAATAGTAGTTTACAGCCAACATATTATGCAAAAATAGACTAAACCTTTCAACGATATGCATTACGCGTTCTTGCCTACGTAGTGCTCTCTTCGGACCAGATTGTTCAGCAGCAAGACCTGGAGGTTCTGGTGGTGCATTGATGGTGATAAGACTCTTTGCATAATCAGTCTCCAGAGGGAATCGCCATTCATTTGCAACCTTTAAACGGTTTTCAGGAGGAACATCACGGCTATATCGCACGAACCATAGTTGAGCTGTTACTGTGTGCGGCCCTGATAAAGTTCGAAACAGATGATTTGTAGAAGATAAAGAGCGCAGATCTTTAGGATTATCGATACAAAAGATTACGAGATAAAGGATTTCAGTTGGAAGAGAGGTTAATTGAACAGGGTCACGTTGAACCATTTTGGCAACTTAGTTTGCCAACCTTTGTTCAAATATTTGTTAGCTCTAACAGCATATAATTTATGTAGGAATCGATCTAAAGTTTGACTGTCCCGTGAAAGGGAGTGGTGAGTATAGGAAATTGATACGTGCGATTGTGTGAAGAGAAGGAAGAAGGAATAGACAAATTTGAATTGTATATAAAAATTCTACTGATACAAATACCTGAATGAGTTAAAGTGTTACATGATTGGCCCATGTGTACATACCATAATTACTAAAAATATATCATAAACATTTACACAAACGCATGCAAATAGTGGCCCGCACTACGTATAATTTTTCTTAATATTATCGTTATATCGATACGTAGGAATTATTGCAGAATACGTACGTACTTGTTATCTGTAGTGGTGTGATCCGCATATTTAGGATTACACAAAGTCCATTTTTAAACTTCTATAACCATGAGTCAACAAACGGGAAAAGAACTATGCGAACTTGGTTGGAGACACCAACGTCGAGAAGGACTTACGCAAAGCGTTCGAATACTATAAAAAATTCACTGAATTGATGGTGAAGGGCTCTAAACTGGTTTATACTACTTTTGGGAATCAGTGTCGAGAAGGACGAACGCAAAGCGTTCGAATACTATCAAAAATTCGCTGAAGTTAATGGAATTCTTAAGACCGTGGAATCGGTATAAAAGAATATACAAATATTATATTTTGATTAAAAAATTTTCTAATTGTGGTATTTATATTAAAAAATCAATTTTTGAAAAACGTTCATATTGTGTAATAAGTATAATATATATTTAGCATGGTGCCGTATTTGTGAACCTGACATTATAATTCGAGAGTGGACAAGTGGAAATAAGATATTTGATGATTGTATAAAAAAACTTTAGCTTAGTAATTAAGATATGATCGAATGGATTCTATTTAATAGATTGAGAAATATTTAAAAAAATAGGATTCGGCATTGTGTATTTTGAAACCTGGTTTGATGGTATATGAAAAAATTGAAAAATGATAATAGTTATGAATATGTAAAGTCGCGTAAACCACCTAGTATCGTTGCACTTAAACATTAAATAATTACAAGAATAATTATTGAGTTTTTAAAAGTAGTAATTATTATGCAATTTATTGAATACATTTTGAATTAACGTATTCTCTTAAAGTTTAGAATGTTCGCTAAGAGTTTACTGAAGTACTAGTTTAAAAGTATATGGAGTAACTAAAAAAATATAAAAATAGACTAATATATGATAGTGCTTCAATATACTAATAATGTAAGTTTACACATTTTTTTGAAAAAATTTTTCAAAATCTTATCTGGAAAACTAAAGGTTTTACAAGGAAAACTGTTTATTTAAGCAGCTAACATTTATGTTTTAGAGTCATCATGGCAGAAATGTTAACAGAATTAAGTCCTTTTGATGGCAAATTGTTTGATATAAAATTTGTAATAAAGATCTGTAATGGGT
The DNA here is from genome assembly GCA_910591915.1 of Cetraspora pellucida. Taxonomy (NCBI): domain Eukaryota; kingdom Fungi; phylum Glomeromycota; class Glomeromycetes; order Diversisporales; family Gigasporaceae; genus Cetraspora; species Cetraspora pellucida. Next base: position 9,788 of record CAJVQA010000287.1, read on the forward strand.
TGCGACCTAAAATTTTTAAAATGTTACTTGATAATATAAAACAATTCTTGGATGTTGATAAAATAATCAAATAATTGTTATTTGTTGTGCAAAAACACCTGAATCACATGTACATAAGCAGGCTTACCAACATGTAAGAGATTACTGAAAGGCTATTAAAGAAAGTAATTAGCAAACCAATGGATCTAAAAAAGATTTTTGATAATATACAGTCAATCCTTTCTATAATTACATAGTTGGGATGTTAGTAACTTTTTTTAAAAATGTGCTTATAAAAAAATTGTGCTTATATAGAGGTTTTATATATATTTTTATAGCAATTTGTTTAACAAAATTAGATGCTTAAGGGGATGTGATGACTTAGTGAAGTAAATAAGTTGTCAATTTTTCAAGTGGTAGGTTGGATGTTCAAAACCTATTAATAGTGAAAATTTGAACAATCACCTATATAATATTTATATTATAGTAACTGTTTTCAATAATTGAGTTAAGATACCTATAATTGCAATTATATTAGCATAACTGACAGATTATAGAACATTTGAATAACTAGTTATATAAAGAAATATTAAGTAGTATAAATTCTAAATAAGTTTTTATAATTGTATAAATTCATAGAAATTATAAAACAAGAAATTTATTTAGAAAGATCTGAGCAGTAAAGTAACATAGATCTTTAATAATACTACTGTAAAGGTTAGTTTTATAAAACAGATATCAATATAAAGAAGTTAAATAAACAAGAAATTCTAAATACAGTCAGACTCCTCTAAATGCACCTTTTTAAGTGCACATCTTATGAAAAACTTTTCTAAATTACATGTCTTCTCTTGTTGCAACAAATATTACATCTACAAATTTTTATTTTCCTAAATACAACACCTTTTTAAATGTATGTTTTACTAAATTTTTATATATATTTTTGTTATATTATATTTAGAGAGGTCTGACTGTATAACCAGATCATCAAAATTAAATCAAAAAAAGAATATTGAGTTAACTTAATATATTATAAACTAATCATAATTTTATTAGATTATTTGAATTAGAAGTCTAAAAATAATACTAAAGTATACTAAAGTAATTCAAATATGTTGTGAAGTAATATTAAAGTTCAAGTAAACATTGTAAAGACATAGCAGTTTAATAACTAGATCTAATAATAAGTAAAGTTTCTCAAATCCAAATTAAATCAAATATTAAGTTAATTTAAATTTGGTTAAATTAAATATACTTTTGATTTGATTTGATTTAATCAAATATTTGAATCAAATATTTGAATTTAATTTAATTTTCAAAAAAATTTAAAATTTTGATTAATAAAAAAAAAACTTGATTTATAAAAAATTTTATTATATTAATTAATTTTGAGTTCTTAAATAAAAATCTTTTTTTGAGAATAATGATCCTAATGTAGTGGTTGGGTTGTCATCCTCTAAGTGGCAGGTTTAAGGTTCAAATTCCATCTATGACAAAATTTGAAAATTATATCTGTATTATAGTAACTGTTTTATATCAATCAGTTGGCCTTATATGGCTGTAATCCAGATATACCAAGTCAGGTCCTACTAACATTAGAAGCTTGAATATCTATGCAAGATGTAATGTTATATATATATAAAGAAATGTATAACCAGTATTGCATAAAACTTCAGTGCAAACCTATAATAAGACTACCAGATATAGAAGACTAAAGAACCAAGACAACAGAAATCTACTTGGAAATTTTCAAGTAAAGAGGTAGCATAAACTTTCAACAGTACTATCAGATTGGTTGAAGCCTACAAAACACCTTTATATAAACTAAAAGTTAAACTGAACATCAAATATATATAGAGAAACATATAACCAACTAGGACATCAGATTAGTCAAAAGAAAAGAATACAGAAATATATTATACTAAGCCATCTAGATTGGTAATCTGAAAGAGACTGCCAGTTCCAAGTTGCAGCTAGTAGAAAATGATAGAGAAGATGTCAAGAAGATAGGTACTAGGATTTTAATGAACTTTACAAGAATAGAAATAATATAATATAGTAGTTAAACAGGTAATCTTTGTGACTGCAAGTGTTAAATAACTATAGCATATTGTGTAAAACTAGGTCTGTATATGTGGAACATAAAGGCTCTAATAAGTTTTCTATTGAGAATAAAGTAGTCCTAAGAGTAATAATCAGCATCAAGAACTTGAATGGATGTAACCTTAAGATGTTCTCATGATATAAAGAGAATTGCATATGCAGAGAGTTTAAATAAACAAGACCTCTAGTTGGCTTGCAGATATAACAACTAGTATAGAACTTATATAGCAATATGTAAGTAAACTACTTAAATTAGACACCAAAAGTATATATATGACTAGTTGTAATCTTCAATATACAGGTAGCTCCTAGAGGCATATCATGTTCTATATACTTGAATAAAAATATTGCATCCTTAAGACAGAAACTTTAACTATAAAAAAAAAATAATAATAATAAAAATCTTTTAAACAAAATACCTATAAATTTATAGAATGAAAAAGTTAATTGTTTTAATAAAATTTTGAGTAAATAGCTTATAATTTTGAAAGTTCAATTATAAAATTTTAAATCAGATCAAATATTTGTCAAATTAAATCAAATTTGATTATATTTGAATTTGATTTAATTTGTAAATTTTAAATTTAAATTTAATTTAAATTTAAATATTTAATTAAATCAAATCAAAGTGTAAAGCTCTAATCACAAGTACTAGTTCTGATATAGCAATACTAGATTAGTTATAAAAATAAATATAAAAGTCTTTAAAAATTTTACTTTAAAAAAAAATAGTTCTAAGATTAAAATAATAACCTATGTATAATTTGTAAAGTTAATACAGATTGCAGATTTAGAAAATATAAAATAGAACATTTAAGCAAAGATATTAGATATGACAATTAGTAAAAAACTTTTAAGTAAACTTCTTAAATAAATAATATAAAAAGTTACATATGTAGCTAATTATATATTTTTTCTATAGTAGTTTCTTATAGGTATGTGTTATTTCACTAACAATCAATTTACTGACATTCCATTTTACTGACAATTAATTCACCAACAAGTTTATTTTACTGACAACTATTTTATCAACAGCCTATTTCACTAACTAGATTTTTTTTAAAGTTGCACTAATATTAACAAAAATAATCAAAATTACTTTGTCAGTAAAATAACTGTTAGTGAAATAAACTTGTTGGCAAATTAACTATCAGTAAAATAGGCTGTTATTAAAATAATTGTTGATAAAATGAGCATTACCTATTTCTTATAAAATATATTACCAAGAAATGTTAAAAATTTTTTTTTTTTTTAATATTAAGGTAAGTACTTGTGACTTAGAATTTTATTGATAGTATATTTGGCTAATAATTGCATTACAATTACAAGGAGCAATCATAAGAAGAATGTACAACTAGTCACTCATATAACTTTAGTCATTGTCTGATTTAAGTAGTTTGCCTGAAGGTTCTACACTAGCTGCCATTCCTGGAACCTGCTTGTAGATTCCCTGTTTAAACACTCAGTTTCCATATTCACCCACTTACCTCTGTCTATTAACAATCCTGGCCAATGCTAGTGAAAATATGTCATGGCTACTAAGTCTTTAAATCAGTTCACTTATATAGGAAACCTTTGACCTTGTACTAAACCTTACAGATTTTCTGTATCCTATTCTTACAGCTGACCCAGTATTACTATGGCCAAGATCAACACTGGTAGTTAGGATGTATTATTAAACCACTATGCCCTTGTAAAGTTTACTTCAATCCTGATACTAATTTCACAACATATTTCTACTACTTTTAGTATTCAATTCAAGTTTCACCAAGCTTCCAAACCAGATAGTTCAGAAAGGCAGATTATAATTATACACTTCTGGTTTATATGTTTGCTAGCATGTAACCTTTTCCTCTAGAATGAATTTCGGTAGCCTGGTTGGTTCCATTTGGCCTCTCTTTAAAGGCTGGCTCTTTACCTAGTTTCACAAGTTCTAGTTTCATTTTATAGATCTACTCTTTACAGTAGCACTGTTGAAAGTTTAGGTTACCTTTTTACTCGGGTCTTCCAAATGGACTTCCATCTTACTTTATTTGGTTCTTATAATTTATATGACTATGAGAACTTATTATAAGTTTGCACCATCTGGTACCAGTTTGCATTCCTTTGTGTAACTACAGACTTTGTTCTAAAGGACAATGTCATGTGACTATTACACAAATGCTATATGACCTGCCAGTTATACTAGTGTGATATAAATAACAGGTATCTTATCTCAACCAATTGTGAGAAACAGTTAACCATAATACAGAGAGAATTTTAAAATTTTCTATTAATACTGAGATTTGAACTCTGAACCTGCCACTTGGGGGTTGACAACCTGACCACTTCACTAGGTTGCCATACTCCTAAAAGTGTTAAAAATTAAAAACCAAAAAGATTACTTTAATATTAAAAAAAATATTAGATGCTTATATAAAAATGTGATTTTATAAAGTGTAACTATAGAGAGGTTTAACTATATATAGTAATTTTTTATTTAATCAATATTAGACTTTATTATAAATAAATATTTGACTATTAAGATTTCTTTCAACTTATTTTAGCTAAAAAATAATTTGAAACAATTATCAATAGTACTTATTAAAAAATAAAAGATGTAATGTTACATTAAATATCTAGTTTAGCAACACAAATATAGTTTAAAAATCTTTATTTTAGAAACTTTTTTTTGTAATTAAATTCTTATTGTATTTTAAAGTTTCTACTATAATATATAAATAAATAAATAAATAAAAGATATTTGGCTATTAAAAATTGATATTGAATTTTAATATTTGAAACAAAGTTTCATAATTTGCATTTTTAATTTAAATTTTTTTTAAAAAAAGATCTTAACTTAGTTTTCTTTATTGAATTATATATATAAGTATATTACATAATATAATATAGTATATATTATATCTATAAAAAACTAAAGCTAAGACTAGTAAAAGGTGTTGACCTAGTAAAGTAGTCAAGTTGTCAATCTACAAGTAGTAGATTGGATGTTCAAATTCCATTAATGACAAAAATTTGAATAATCACCTATATAAAATCATACAAACTTATATAATCAGTTTTTATATCTTGGGCAGATCAGTTAGGTTAAGTTTTAAAATTAAAATTTTTTTAATATATTGGCCAATAGAAATGCTCGATGTGCAATCATGTGATCAAAGCATGTAAATATCTGTTATATTATACAACTTTTCTTTTAAAAAAGTTGGTTTAAAATCAAATTATTTATATTGTACAACATGGTTGTACAATTGAATTTTTTAGCCAATGAAAGGAACTTTGACTTGACTATGCTGTACATCAGATGCTATGGTTATTGTGCAGGTTATAAAAAAACAGTTACATGACTAAAGATCTATACAATAACTATAGCATATTATTAATAATACAATCTTGTATGCAAACTGAATCTCTAGCATTATTTAATCCTGAAAAATCAGAATAAGGAAGATGTTTGTATTGGTAATTTTATTGGCAAAAAGCCAAAAACAAGATATATGGATATACTAGAAAGGTATTACTTTATATAAGTTTTATTTATTTTATTTTAAAATAATTATAAATTAAGAGAAAACTTTTAATAACAATAATATATAATCAAATGTATATCAGACCTAACATCTAGTATCATTATAGATTTTAAAATTGGTAGAATGTAAGAGGCCTGGGTCTTATATGTGGTAGTTTACAGTATTGCCATTTTGGGTCATATGCTACTTTATATAGCATAAGGTTATAAATTATAATTAGCTAATAGGTTATAACAGGTCATAGGACAACACTAGTAGTTTATGATAGTTAGTATAAAAGAAAGCATATTCTAAAAATTAAACAAATAATACAAGATATACTAAGAAATATTTATTGTTTAAGTGATAGATATAATTAAGAATTACAGATGCATAAATTTACATTTATATAGAACTTTAGATTTATAAAGCTTTTTACATTTGCTTTTTTGTTTGTTTTTACTACTATTGCTTCATTTAGATGATTTTTTGAATTAGAGTTACTGCTACAGTTATTACAACATGGATATTCATCTCTTTCTGGTCTAGAAACCTCTAAGTACCTACAATCGATACAGATGTTTGAATAGATTTTGGCTAAATAATATGGCTTTTCAATTTTTGATGCACAAGACAAAGAGTTGTTAACAAAGTCTCTTGAAAAAAGTTTACTAATAAATTCTTTTGCATTATTATTAGAATTCTCTGTATCTTAATTAGAATTATTCTCACTATCTGAACTATCAAATTCTGATTTTTTATATTTAACATTTTTATCTTCTTTGTTCATATTTCCTTGATTATCAGTTTCTTTATCTGAATTAGTATTATTCTCTGAATCATCATGTAGGTCAGGCTGTTCAGATGGCATGATCATTGATAAGTTACATGTACTATAAAATGACATGCCACAAGTATAAAAAATTGTATTTAAGAATCTTTGAAGTAATTTAAAATTATTTTCAGAAAGCTTCTTTGTGCTAAATAAAAAATGTAGCTTATTATATTCAATGCAATTTACAGTAATGCAAATATTTTTTGTACAAGCAGCAGAAGAACAAAATGGCATGATATGTTTTGTTTTTATTTTATCATAATTCATTTTTTTCTTAGGACTTATAAGAGAAGATCTATGATTTTCTGTTGTTTGTATGCTATACAATTCTTCAAATAACTTATAATATAAATCACCTCTAGATACTGAATTTAGAAGACAATAAAGTAGTTCAAAATCTTCTGGTAAACAACAAGAAAGACAACAAATAGTACAAGACAGTTCGCTATATTTTTTGATTAAAAAGAAATAATGCCTTGCTGTACATCAATAGTCAAAGAATTCTTGTAAATGCAACTGTAAATAATTGTATATTATTATTTTATTTTTATCGTATACATAGTAATTTATTTAATTATTACTTACTCTTTGTTTTATATTTGCTGCTGTATAGTCTTCATAAGTAATGTTATCATCCACAATTAAAAGTGTTTTTTAGAATCTCTCTATTTCTATTTCTGATGCAGCACCAAATGTTTTAAATGATTTGCCTTTTAGAGACTAATAGTTGAACACATCACCAACTAAGCGAATTAGTGCTTAAAGACTTTCAATTAGATTGTTCTTCAAATTAGGATGTTTCTTAGCAATTTTATAGATTTTGTTCATTGTGTTAGCTGTGTTAATTAATTTTTTAGACTGATTATCTATTTTAGTTCACATTAACCTAACACTTTGTAACCCTAAATTCAGAATTGACATGATGCATTCAACTAGACTTTTCTATGAATACTGTGATGAAGTTCTAATGGCAACAAAATAATCAAGGTCCAAAGCAAAAAAAAGACAAACATAGAAGAGCTAGACCCTAGTAAATGTGCAATAATAATCTGGACCACTATTTATGTAAAGACATAGTACAGAGTTCTTAAATAAATCTTCTGTAAAGAGTATATTTGATAATTCTGTTGCATAACAAAGAGGTGAAGAAGGTTAAAAAATTAGGTCTTTTAATTCAATGTATATCTTTTCTGCATAAAAATCACTATTTATTAATTTAGATATATTACATATCATTACTATGCTTAGTATAATTTCTGTTTTAGTATAATTATAATCAGCCACTTGAAATGTTGTATCTGTAGAGACTATAATCTTTTTTTCTCTCTTAACTGCAACAACAGGAAATTCAGATTCTTTAACTTTACAACAGTACTTATCATCTAAGAAGATAAAATTTGTAATTTTACAAAATTTTATAGCAACTTTTTTTCATAATAAAATAATGCTGATGCATAATGAGCATCAGAATAATAAACATGCAATTGATGTGTTTGCACTATAAATTTTAAAGATAAATGAATTTTTTGGCCAAAATTGCAGCTATAGACATTGTGCACTAGAGATTGAAATTCTATATAGACATTGTGCACTAGAGATTGTAATTCTATATAGACATTCATATTCAATCTGATGCAGAAGATCATTCACAGATATTGCAGTTGCAAGGTGCATGATTTGATCATGCCTATGTTCATCTACAGCTGTTACTGTATTAGAAGCTTTTTCTTCAAGAAATTGCACAGCAACTTTTTAAAATTCATCATATTTACTGGGCCTTCCACTATTATGTTCACATAGATCAATGCCAATTTCTGAATCACTGAGGTCTAAGGCAATTCTAACATGTTTATCTACTTCTGTTTGATTTGTATTTTTAGCTGCAGAGACATCACCTGTTAGCATTCTATAAATTGTATGGAAAGATGATAGTTTGGTCTTTGAAAGAAGCAAATCACAGGTACATAAGTAATTTATTCATATTGCACATATATAGTAATGAGGTGCCTCTTCTTGTAACTCATTTATAATCCAATTATTTTCTCTTAATATCTTTTGTTCATCAACTTGTTCATCGATTTTCCATATCAATATAGCATTAAAAGCATTATTTCTTGAGTTAAATCTATACTCTCTAATTTTGAAAGAAAATGCATGAGATAAGCTCTGAATATAATGCATTCTTTGTCTATATTTATTAGCATATTATATTAAAAAAATTAATAATAATAATATTAATAATGTATATAGATAATAACAAGAGCAAATTAGACTTCAATTATATAAAACTTATATAATTGAAGTCTGACTTTTCTTTGATATCATCTATATATATAAATAGCAAGAAATTAATAATAATATTATTTCATTTGCTTACACAGAATTGCTGGGTAAGAATTCTTCAATGTTAACTGGCTTCTATAATGGCAATTCAGTAAGCACCTGTTTAAGACGAAAATACTTGCTTCTGTCAATAGGTGTAATCCAAAAATTTTGGTTATGAATTTGAATTATTATAGCTTGTTGAACAGTTCATATAGGTGTTTTAGATGCATGATTAATAGCTGTAATATTACATTGATATCACAAAAACTTGACATAATTGAAATAGCAACAACAAAATCATTAAATGCATTTCAGTGCCAATTAAAATTTTCTTTTAGCATTTATGATGAAGTAGCATGTGGGGCAAGTGCTTGGCAATGTAAATTTAATTCATTTTCATTAAACAGTTTTCATGATTCTCTGTATAATTCTGGGTTTGCACAGTTAAAAAATTCAAGAAAAAGCTTAGGGATATAATAGCTATGCTCTTTGAATTTCTAATAACTGTATATATCAATATACCAAATTGCCTCATTCAAGCTAACAACAAATTGCTTTCTTTAGGTATTAGCATATGACTGAGTAGACCATCCTCCACTATGATGATAAATCCAATCAACAATATCATTGTATAATTTATATTTACAAGTTGTATTTTCTGATTGTTAAAAAGCTAGAAAGTATAGTTTAGTTCAGTATGCATTTTGCATTAGAATTGTAAAGCTGTTCTATTGTGAAACTAAATTAGAATTTTTGTTATCATCTGTTTTAAGGTGGTAATATATATATATTTCTATATTTGTTGTAACTTCTATGATATTGCAATTAAAACTAACTTAAGTTGTACTTGTAGTTGGCATATTACTTAGTTTGACATGTTCTATTGCCTCAGGACTAATCACACCAATATTATATTCAGAAGATTGTTCACTATTTGTAAGTTTTATAAAGAAATCTTTTATCATCATTTTATAGGAAATAGGATGGATGAACCACCTATGAATACTTTTTGTTCTTTTAAAGATGCAAATATTTGCAAATGGCATTTATCTTAATGTTGAAAAAAAAATTTACTAAAAGACTTATTTTACTTTAATAGTTTTATGATTAAGATGCTTGATATAAGTGATCAATTATATATTACATTAAAGTTAGACTAGGATAGTAATTAAAATGTGCAGATAAGTATAGATAGAAATAATATATAATACAAAGATTATTTTTAATTTTAAATTGATTATTTTGTATTTATCTATTTGCAGAATTGAATTCTGAAAAAAAATTTATTAAAAGTAAAAATAATGGATTTAAATATATTTAAATTTTTTATAACTATATTTAACACATTTAACTAAGTTTCCTTTTTTATACTTATTATATAACTTTATTATTAATATTTTTTTTTTTATACATTATTGACAACTTTAAATAACTTTTCTTATGCTCACAATGCACAAGTTTTAATGACAAGATAATTTCAAATTATTTTACAATAATAAATACATAAACTAGATTTAATGTATTTTACTGTTTCCTTTTTTATACTTATCATATAACTATACTTTTATTACTGATATTTTCCTTTCTACACAATTATTGATAAATATAATAATTATCAAATCATATCATCTTACTTCTCAATGATAAACATGTAAATTTCAAATTATAACCATTTTCTATCCACTATCTCAATAGAAAATAATAACCAATGTTCTACTTTCTAATTAGGAATTGATAAGAACAAGTATATAATGCTAAAATAAGAATGATTGAATTTTTACAAGAACAATATTTATTTCTATTTTAGGCTTAGACTAGTTATCTACTATATTATTCTTAAGTATCAAAACATGGATATCAATAACTAATATTTTATTTTCCAATGAGAAATTGATAAGAGCAAGTATATAATACTAGAATAGGAAGAGTTGAATTTCTATAAAGATAATACTTCTTTTTATTTTGGGCTTAGACTAGTTATCTATTAATTGTTCTTGAGTAGTACCAAAATAAGAATCAAAATAAATATAAATAAACTATAAAGGATGCTAACTATATATGGAGTAAGTATAATTGTAAATTACCAGTATGCTTAATTATGAATGTAGTATGATTGGATAATAGTAAAATTGAATTGCACTGTTTTTTGAACTATTAAATATACAAAATTTTTTAGACTCAATATATTATTTAAGCAGCAATGCATTTTTTAAATATTTTTTTTCTTAGAACTAATTTACTGATTTTTAAAGACAGATTAGTTATGACAGAAAATGAACAGGAGGAACCATTGATGTTACATGACTGATCTTTTACTGGTATGCACTATATAAAAAAATTATTTACAAATTATTCCACTAGTACATGTTATGATATAATTTCATACTATTTTATTATAATAAAAATAGTATGGAGTTATAATCATAATATATATTAGCAGAATAATCTGATATTGTAAAATAATTTTTTATATGAAGCACATCAGATAAAGAATCAGTTGTATAACATTGATGGTTCCTTCTGTTCAGAAAATGTTCCAGTATGATGATTGCCAACTGTTTTTAGCCCAGCCTAAAATGTCTAAGATTTAGTATAGTAATCTGATTTTTGTCTTAGTGTATATAGAAATAAAATAAAAAAAATCATTGTTATATTAAAAAATTAGTACAAAAACCTAACAAATGTATTTTTATTTGGAATGTGTCTGTGTTGTAATTTTTTGGCTTCCAATAAGATTTATGTCAATAAAATTCAAATGACATTATTGAGAAATATTCATTATACATATATATGTATCTGGTGCTCAAATTACTAAACTAATCAAAATTGTTTAGAAGTTAAATATTTATTGTAACTGAGGACATCTATCTCAATTCTGAAAAAGGATCTACAATTTAAGTATCTTTTATTTTTTCTTGACTACAGTTTTTTATAATTCACACTTTTTCAATATTAGTAGTAATTACAGGATTAATTATATTACTGGTTAGTTTATAAATTTATAAATTTATTTATCATTTTATATGCGTAAAAATAATAACAGCATCTTTTTTGTGTACAGAGCTTAAGTACATTACTTTGGTTAAAAGTTTCTTGTATATGCTTTTTCATTGATAATTTTAAATATAGATTATTTGAAGCTGAAGTATTATCAAATTTTGTAAGTATCGATGTTGATTTTTTTGCCATTGACATTACTTTCATATAATTTAATATTTTATTCTATTTAGCTATATTAATTCGCATAATGAATATTGATCATAAATATATAATATATCTATTTTATATTTATTTTATTTGTATCAAGTTTGAAGTACTCAAGCATGTGTAAGGAATAAGTTCTTTCATACTTAATAAAGTGTTTTGAGTATTACTTTGATTATTTAGCACTATTGAATTTTGGTAAACTCTTGATTTTATTTGACAAGATATGAATTTGTTGACTCTGATTCTATAATAATAATAGGAAAAAATGTATCTGATCCAAATTGTAAGGGATTATATTTGTAACATTGGTGGTTAAGTAACCCATTATTGTAAAATTATTTTTTTATATGCTGCATATCAGATGTAGAATTAGGTTTGGATCAAAAACATTCTTCTTGTTTATAATAATATATGCACTATCAAGAAATTATTGTTTGGACTACTTAAAATTCTTAGCTAATAGAAATAGCAGATGTAGCGATATAAACATAATGCTGTAATTAGTCATAATTATAATGAATTACAGCAACAAATGCTATATTTCATTATAACTATAACCAATTATGGCATTGTATTTATATCTTTAAGTGAATGCTTATATATAATGAACTCATATATATATTGAAGTTTATTTTTAGCTTTCATGTTTAAATTAGCTTTGATACAATAGAACTATTAGTAAACTTAGATATAAAAATTTGGTCACTTTTTCATTTTATCAATTATTTTCACTTGGATTACTTTATTGAACATTATAAAATTACATAATAGGAATAGTGCTTACTTTGCTAGCATGCTACTTCTTTTTTACTGCCAATTTACTATGTCTTAAGTAATGCAGTTAACAAATCATTTTGTGCTTGATCATGTGATGAAGCATGAAAAGGATCGAGAAGTACTGGCCCATGCTATAGTATAGTGCATTCTACTTTATTTGGAATAACAAGTTCAAGCCCACATTATAGTGCAGCACATTCAACTTGCTACTTATAACAATAACAGGATGCAGTAATAGCTAAGGAGAAGGGTAGGAACAAGTGAACTAGACAAATGAAATAAGAAAACACTATCAATTCCTAATCTATACCTATAATGCAAGTATCTCTAATTTACATTATACAAGTTCCAATCTGAGTAATTCTTATGATAATAGCCCTAGTGTGACTATTATCAATGCATAAGGCCAGATTATACTGTATTGTTATAAATACTTGGAGTTCTATTAGGGTGTTCATCAAATCAGTAAATCAAATAATAGTTCAAGCCATATATAAAACTTATTATATAAGGATTTTTTACAGGTTTTTTTTAGCAATTTCAAAAAATTAACTTTGTGATTGATTATCATAAAATTTTTATATCAAAGTAGCTAATTTACAAAAGTTGGTTTAATAATCAATTGGAAAAATTACACTTATTCTAATCTACAATATAAAAAAATTTTTAATATATAAAATTTTTTACTGAGTAGCCAGGTTGTAAGATAATAAAATTTTTAAATAAAAATTTTTTTATTAAAAAAATTTTTTTTAAAAAAAAATTAAAATCTGAGTTGGCAGGTCATTAGAGGCTAGATAATGTTATAAAAACCTATAGTATAAGTTTATATGGTCTTATAAGAATTTTAGTAAACAAACATAGAAGTATTTTTAAAAACCTTTCAAAAAAAAAAGTTATAACAGTAAAAAAAAAGATATTTAGTTAACCAAACAGAAGTAAAACATAGAATTAATATGCAAGATATAGTTTATAACAAAAAAAAAAGATCTAAATAAAAAAACAAGAATGAAGTTAGAGCTACCAACATCTTAACTAACAATGCAAAAATCTTTACGAAAAAAAAAAACATATTAATAAAAAAAGAAGATAGTACTAAAGAAAAAAAGAAAAAAAAAAGAACAAACAGACAGTTAGAAGAAAATAATAATTACTAAAATAAAACAAAATGGAGCTAGAAACACCAGTAACACAATTAATAGTTCAAAAAAGCAGCTTTAAGTAAAGGCATTTAAAAGCTAAAATAGAACTAATAAGTAAAAAAAAGAAATAACAAATCCAACAAGCAAGCAAAAACAATACTAAACAAAAGTGAAGAAGAAATTCTTGTAAGCTTAGATGATAATAAGATGATAAACAAAGTATCTTTGCTAATGACAAAATATGGCACACATAACTCAAAAACAAAAAAGTCAAAAGAATTAATACTTTTAAGATACATTAATAGAATAAAGCAAGATCAAAATATAGGAGAAAAAAAAAAACAGAAAGGAAAGAACATGAAGATATTCATGCATCAAGATGAATGTCTAAAGATATTTATAACTTAGTATAGACTACAAGAATTGGAAAAAACCTACTTTTGATAAAAAAATACAAAACCAAGTATTAAAACAAAATGATCAACTACTGAAAAAAAACAATTTAACAACAATACTAATTTTGTAAGACTTACTTAAAAATACAAAATATGAAAGAGTAGTAAGATGCTTAAGCTTTTATAGAAAAGCAAGAATACTTGAATAGAGAGTATTAAAATGAACTAAGGAAGCAGTAGTACAGATTACTGGCTAGAACCAAAAAAGAATAAATTCTTTAGCAACAAGCTAGTTAGTTTATTTTAAAAAAGAGTTAATATGTAAAACTATACCAAGAAGATTTGATTTAAAGATATTAAAAAAAAAAAGAAAATACAAAGTAGTATTATAAAATATATCAAAATTAGCATTGAAATTAACATTACTAAGACAACTAAGACTATTAGATGCCAAGACAGTTTTTATACTCAATGACAGTAATGATAACAAGAGAAGCATAGCCTTTGCATATTTTAAATTAGAAGAAAGCTGCCAAAAAGCAAAAGAAAAAAGTGCTTTTTATTATCATAACAAGTTGTAATAATATAAAAAACAAGGCATATTACAAAAAAAAAATAAATTAGAAGAAAATAAACAAGAAGATAACAAAGAAGTTTTTATTAAAAGAAATAAAAAAAATAAACAGGAGTTATGAGGAAATAGTAATCAAAAATATAGAAGAACAAGGTTTCTGAAAACTAAAAAAAATAGAAACAAGAAAAAAAAACAAAAACAAAAAACAAGAAATAACAAAGATTATCAAATAGAAACAATAATTATGTAGCGAATTAAAGAACATCAAAGTATATTACAAGAAATACTTAAAAAGCTTGACAAAATTGATAATAGATAGGGTAATCCTGTCTATACCTCCTAATAGTCACCACAGTTGTAATTAAGAAACATAGCACAGAGAAAGCTGATGCTTCAAAATTAACTAAAAACAAAAAAGAAGAATTCTCTGACCAAAAATTAACATATAAGAAAGTATTATTAGTAGAATCAATTAGAGAAAACAATATAAAATTAAATATCACTTGCCATAATATTAATAGATTAAAAAGTAACAAACACAAAATGAAGCTAGTATATAAATGAGCACTAGATAACAAGATTGATATCTTGAAAATAGCAGAAATGAATATAGGAAAAAAAAGAAGTTTTTTGTAACAAAAAATTTAAGTAAATATAGAAGCTTTTAGTCAGAATCAAAAGTGTCAAAAAAAAAATCCTAAAGTAGAAATCTTAATAGAAAAAAGATAAAAGAAGCATTTAGAACAAATAGATAGAGTTAACAAATATATGATAGTAGCAAATTTCATATTCAAATAATTAAAAATAATAGTCATAATGGTATATATGCCTTTTAATAACAAAAAAAAGTAAAAAGAAATACAAAAAACAATTATAAAAAGATATATTAAAAGATCATACTGAACATAAACAATTATTATGGGAAACTTGAACTGCATTGTTGACCCAGAGCTAAATAGACTTAGCATAGTAAAAAGTAGCTATTTCAAAAAAAAAGCAATCCTAAAATGGCTAATTAGACAAGATTTTAAAGATTTATTTAGAATAGAAACTCTAAGAATCAAAGAGTTTTTATAGACAAATAGAGAGTTCAGTACAAGAATTAACCAAATTTGAATAACAGATAATTTGGCAAGTGGTCTTATTGATACAAAAATTCAAGACATGTCTAATTATACAAATAGTAATCATGGTGTAGCTGTTGCAAGAGTAGAATTAAATCACTTAGTTATATTTCACAAAGTCTCTTAATTTAAAAAGTTTAAACAATATTAAACAGTTTTCTTATATAAAGAAGCAACTAAAGAAGACTGAAAAGAATATAGAAGAGAGTTAGATAATATGCTTAAAAACAAAAATATATTAAAAAAAACAAAAAAAAGCAATATAGATAAAGCAGAAGAAAACCTAGCTGAAATATAGAAAATTATAAGCAAAAGTGTTCTAGAAGCAACAAGAAAATTACTTTCTAAAAAGAAGCTATTAAACACTTCTTTCAATAAAAGAAATAATAAAAGAAAAAAGTTAGAATTAACAAAATTACTATTATAGCTAGAAAGGTGGATTAGCTTAGAAAAAAAAAATATTAAATTGAGTTTAGTATCAGAAAACATAGAAGAGTTTAATATTACAATAGAATATATAAATTAGTATTATAAAACTAATATAGAAAACATTCTAGAAGTATGAATAAAGAAACAATTATATATAAGGGTGTAGTAACTTAGTGAAGTAGATAAGTTGTTAACCCCTCAAGTAGTAGGTTGTGAGTTCAAAACCCACTGCTAGTGAAAATTCGAATAATCATTTATGTAATACATAGATGATATTATGGTGATGACTTTCTGTTGATCAGTTGGAATAGGATACCTGTAACTGGTCATACCAGCATAACTGGCAGGTTATGGGACATCTGTGTAACCAAGGTTACACAGAGGAATGCAAACCAGTACCAGGTGGTGCAAACCTAAAATAAGTTCTTGTGGCTGTATAAATCTATAGAACTGGGAAATCAGAGCCTACTTAGAAAGACCCAAGTAGAGAAATAATACAGATCTTTGACAGTACCACTGTAAAAGCTAGACCTAAGAAACAGATACCAATGTAGAGAAGCTAAACAGGCAAGAACCTTAGATAAGGAGTACCACCAACCAGGCTGCCAGAACTGAACTGGAAAAAAAGAATATCAGGCTGGCTTGATATACTAAGAACAGGTTATAGTCCTACTGAGCTATCTGAATTGGAAGTTTGAAGTCAAAGCAGGAATATACTATAAGTATTAAAGATATGCTGTAAAGTAGGTGCTAGGGTTTGGATGAACTCTACAAGAGCTAGCCTTGTTAATATTTTGTAAAATAAGTAGGTAGTTAACAAGAGAGTACCCTTAAACCTTACAGTTAGATAACATATTCTGAAATGTTTAATGGCTTGACAGATGTACAAAAGAAGAAGCTAAATGTTGGGTTAGACAGCACTTAGTGGTACAGAAACTAGATGTTATTCATCTGGTTGTAGTATAAAGATCAAAGTGTTTAAATAGATACTTTTCTAGTAGGTTACAGGCATGGCAGCTAGTGTAGTACCCTTGGGCAGACTACTTAAATAGATAACAAAAAATTACACATGTGGCTAGTTGCACACTTATCTTGTACAAGTCATATGTAATGCATTAACCATAAACACAAATAAAGATGGTAGCTACTGATAATATTAGCTTTAATAAAAAAAAAAAAAAAAAAAAACAATTATAGATCTGCAAAGCTAATAGAAAATTCTATACAAAAGAAGAGTTAAAAAATTAGAAAAACAGAGATTAAAGAAAATTGAACAAAATATTGAAAGAAGATGTCAAATAATCAATAAAAAATAGAGAAGAATGCTGACAAGTTTATTAGACAAACCAATTCAAAAGATCAAAATAGACAGACTTATCAAGTTAGAAAATATAATGAGAATGCTAATTACAGACCCAAAAAAAGTTCTAAAAAAAACTAGAAAGCACTTTTAGCAACAATTTCAAGCATACAACTTCTAAAGCCAAAAGATCAGAGATAAATAAATAAAAATTTACTAGCCAAAAAAAAAAATTAACCAAGTGTAGTATAACCAACTAGGACAAGATATTACAACAGAAAAGTAGTCAAAGATGTTAACAAGTTTTAAAAGCATATGACATCTAGCATGTCAGAAATTACCTATATATTAATTAAGGCAGCAAGCAATCAAACACAAGAAATTTTTAAAAGATTAGCAAAATTATGCATTAAAACAGAGAAAATATTGAAAAAATAAAAAATATTCCAAATATATCCAATTCCAAAAAACCTAAACTGGCTATATAACTTAAATAATATAAGCCAATAGTATTACTGAAGACTATATAAAAATATATAACTAAAATATTTACCAAAAGATTAGCACAGATTATATGTCAAAAGAACATACTAAAAGGTTCAAACTTTGCAAATTTGCCAAAAAGATCAACAGAAAAACCAGTACATATTATTAATACAATAATAGAAGATGCAAAAGATAACAAAAAAAGGCTTTGGCTAGTATTGCAAAATATAAAAAAAGCCTTTAACTCAGTATTATTAACAGCATTAAATCTGGTACTTAAAAGACTTAAAATATCAGAAGTAGCAACTATCTTTATTTTAAACTTGTATAAAAACCAGTAGTTAAAAATTATTACAAACCTAGATATGACAACAATATTTAAGATTAAAGATAAAATTAAATAAGAAGAAGTAATCACATTGCTAGTATAGAAAATTCTTTATAACTCACTTTTAGAAAGAGTTTAAAATAATCCAAACTTAGGCTATAAATTAAATGCTCTGTATAGCAACAATAAAAGGTCAAACTTACAAGAAGAAAAGAAATAGAAACAGATAATAGTAGCTTTTGCAGATGATACAACATAGATTGTATTAAGTAAAGCATAGATAAAAAAAATTATTAAAATAGCAGAAAACTTCTTTGAGCTAAATAATATACAGATTAATAAAAAGAAGACCAAGCTTATTACAATAAATGCTAAAGAAATTAAAAAAGATAGAACAATCTTCTTTAATAAAGAATAAATCTAAAAAAAGAATGAAAATAAGATAGTGCAGTTTTTTGAAAATTTGGCTAAGTTGCAAACTAAAGAATTTAGTAGTCAAAACAAGAGCCAAAGAAATTGTAAGATCATTTATACAAGAGTTAAATCCAAAAAAATCAACAATCAGTCAAATATTATATATAAACAACATGTATATTATATCTAAATTGAGCTATATACTACAAACTATAAAATTATTAAAGGATGCAATAGACAATATATATGCATCAGCAATAGAAATAACAAAAAGAAAAATGGAAATTATAAAAGCAATAAGAAATAGCATAATGTATTACAGGAATTTAGGCAACACTAATTCACTATAGAATCAGCTGTTATATAAGCAAATCACTAGCTTGCATTATTGATTAAATTCAATAGATCCTATAGAAATATTAACAAATATAAGAATAAAAAATAAACTTTGTCTAATAGGAACAACAAAAAACACATGGCAAGATAACATCTCTAAAGCAAGCAGTAAATTATGAAAAAACAATTTGGTATGCTTAATGATGCTAAAAGCAAAAGAATAACAAATAACTTCGAACTTTAACTATAAAGATCCAATTCATAATAGCAAAAGTCTAAAAATATATGAAGTATTAAAAACAAGTTTTATCCTATTAGTTGTATATGTACTCAAAAATCTAAATATAATATTAGTGCATTAGCTTATTAACAAGGAAGAAAACAAGATAATTACATGATGGCAACTAAGCTTACTTAAAAGAAATAATGCCAAAGACAGACCAGCCAAATGGGTTAAAAATCTAGAAGCAGAAATGATAGAAAACCTAAAGCTTAAAATAATAAAGCCAAAATTCAAAGCAATAGCATTTAATAAATAGAAAATAGAAGCTGTTTTAGGAAAACTATTAAATAATGCAAAACAAAAAAAATTGATTATTATTAACAATATAATGAATCAAGAAGCAGAAGTATTACTAGAAAGAATAATTACCAAAAACCAAAAAACAATACAGTTAGAGCATTGCAAATGAAGCTGCAACAAGAAAATCAAAAACCAATACTAGAAAAATGCAAAGGCTATGCACTTAATTAGGGTGACACTATTGATGTTTGTGTAAGAAGAATTAAAAAACAAGAAATTCAGAGATTTATTTCTAAATAAATTAGTAGAAAAGAAATATGACAACTAGAAATAGATACAAATATGATAGAACTTATTTTACAAAATAAGAAAATGAAAGTCACAGAAACAGAAAGATGAATGGATGAAGTTAAAATAAAAAATAAAAAAATAAATCTAATAAGAAAACAAAGAATTAGCAACAAGCTTATTGAAATGCTAATTGAAAAAAAATTGCATAGTTAGAAAAATAAGCAAAAAGAACTAATTTTCTACATATGCTTGATTACTGATAAAGCAGAAAAAAATATGCAAAATAGAAATAGTATAGAAGCAGACTGGCTGCAAGCAGATAGTAAAGAAGAATATATTATTAATAAAGAAGCTATTGGAGCAAGAGGATAGCCTTTCTTGACCAAAGCAGAGTTACTAGCAATCTGATATATAATGCTCATAGTACTAAATAGAAAAAAAGTCAAAATATATACAAACAGTACAGCAACTATAGCAAATATAGAAAGTAGCATACATTATATAACTAATAGACAAAAAATAAAAATAAAAAATTACAACTTGCTAAAAAGTATAAAAGAAATTAAAAGAGCAAAAAAAATAGATTTAGAATTAATAAAAGTAAAAGAACATAGTAGTAATAAATAAAATAATAAAGCAGATAGCTTAGCCAAACAAAAAGTAAACTTGCAAAATTTAGAGACCATTATAGATAGTTCAGTCTTAAGATAAAATATATTGCTTTGTTAGAAAAATAGAAGAATAGAAAGTCCAACAAGAGATTTTGTCAAAAAGGTTTTTAATATCAAAAATAGTGCAGATTGAAGCTGCTCAATAGCATTTAAAAAGCTAGAATCAGAATTGGATACTGATGATCACTGTTGGGCTTTATTATAGAAACAAATCAAGAACCAAAGTAAAATATGATGTATTTTAATTTAAGGAAGCAAAAAACTAAGTACACTTCTCAAGTGCATACAAGAAAAAATGCCAACATTTAAAAAACTTAAAATATGATGATTAGACTTATATACTAGTCCAAATTGTATATCTTGTAAAGAAGACAAAGAAGAAGATCAAGATCATTTAACAAAATGCTTAACCTACAAAGACTTGTGAACAAAAGCAAAAGCTTTGGCAATAGAGATAGCATGGATCATGCTATTAGAAGACACAAAAAAGAACATTTCTAGGACTATTTTAAAAAAAGAAATATAAGGTTAAACAAAAAAAGAAAAAGTAGAGATAAGAAAGAAAATAATAAAAGGTCTCATCTAAAAAAAAATATCAAAAAGAGTACAAAACTGTTTAGTTTCAGTACAAGAAACTAAAAGCTTTATAGTAAGTGTTATAAGTACAATTTAGAACAAGTTTTATAAAACAATTTGAAAAGAAAGATGTCACAAAATAGCTGAATAGGAAAAAAATTAAAGTATTAGCATAAAATTAAAAAGAAAAAATAAAAAAAAATAAATAATAAACAAGCTATAGTATCATACAAAGTGTTATCAAAATCAAGAGATGAAAACTTAAAATGAAAAAAAAAAAATGAAAAAAATAAGATAAAAAATATATAGAAAAAGGCAATAAGAAGATTAATTAGTAATAATAAAAGATCTTATTGGAACAGTCTCAAAGGCTAGCCTAAATAGCCCTCTAGCAGCAATTTAATCTTATACTAGTATGACAGGCCATCTTTGAGCACTTATTTATAGTAGCTAAAAAATGTCAAATCTGTAAATTAAGCTAATATTTGTTTAGCTATATATGCAATTCTTTTAATAAAAAATATTGATGAGGTTGCCAAAATTAAAAAAAAATAAAATAAAATAAAAAAATAAAATTAAAATTTAAAAATTTTAAAAATTTAATTATAATTTTATATTATTTATTTATTTTATTTTATTTTTTTTTTCGGTATTAAGGTAACCTCTTTGGTCTGAGCTTTTTATTAATACTTATAGCAGGTACATGTTTTATATAGACATATCTATAATAAACTATTTAACAAGTGTACAACTGGCTATATGTGTAACTTTTCTATATTACCTATTTAAGGAGTCTGTCTAAGAGTTCTCTACCAGTTGCCGTACCTAATACCTCTGCTTAGATGTTCTATTTAAACCCTCTGATTTAACCCTAGTATTAATTTCACTAGGTTACAGACTCAGATCTATTTGCATTTAACCATAGAACTATAATCCTTAGACTATTTTTATCTTCGAGGTAAATCTACTAGAGCAAGCCATATTCCCTTTTACTGCTAACCTGGTTTAATGCTGTAGCTGAGACCAACACTTGCAGTCAGAATTACCTCTTAAACCACTATTATCCTTGTAAAGTTCACCCAAACTCTGGTATCTATCTTTCTGACTTCTTCTTTATTATCTCTTACTAGCTACAACTCAGAACTAACTGACTCTCTAGACTTCTAATCCAAATAGCCTGGTATGGTATACTTATATATCCTTTTTCTCTAGTGATTTTGGCAGTCTGGTTAGTTATATGCTCTTCTATACATCTTTGTTATCTGGTTTATTTGATAGTTCCTATAAAGGTGTTTCATGAGCTTTCATCAGTTCAATGGTATCATCAAAAGTTTGTGCTACTACTTTACTCAAGATTTCTAAGTAAGTTTCCATCTCTTCAGTTTCTTAGCCTTTTATGCCTAGTGGTCTTATCATAGGTTTGCACTGAGGTTTTATACGACACCAGTTTTTACATTTCTCTATATACATATACTGTATAACATTACACTTTGCATAGATGCCCTGAGCTCTCAATGTCAGGTAGGACCCGACTTGGTGTACCTAAGATTACAGATGCTCAAAACCCAACTGATTGGCAAGAAACAATTATCATAACACAGATATAATTTCCAAAATTCATCATTCGTAGAAATTGAATCTTAGACCTGCCACTTGAGGGTTAACAATCTATCTACTTTACTAGGTCACTACATCCTTTATAATTTTATATTATAATTGTAAAAAATCTAATAAAGTTAATATAATTATTAATTATTTTTTTGTATAAATATATTGTTTATATTATTTTTATTTTTATAAAATCTTTTAATATATTATATATATTTTTATTTTTTTATTATTTTTTTTATTAACCTAATTTTTTAGTTTTTACATATAACTCTTTTCAATAATTCTTTGCACCAATTTTTCCACACATACCAACTTATGAAAATTATATAGTTAGTATGTTTATATATAATAAAACTTCATTGTATAGTGTTTGGATTCAAGAGTTTCAGATTGCATGTGGGCCATATAAAAAAGAGTTGAAAAAGACAGCTTTTTGTGAGTTTGGCTCTCTAGTAGAAGTCTATGAAGTTATTGAAAAAGTAACTTTGGCTACAACCAAGGAAGTTTTATCAAGCTATATCTGAGCAGTAGCAAAGATAGAAGCTTGGTTGAATATACTATTCTATATAATGTAAACTCTTACACTTATTACAGTTAGTGCTATAAAAATTCCTTTTCTACTTTTTTCTAAGAAATTTTTATCAAAAAGTAAATAATCTAGTTTACTCTTATCAAAATCGGTATTGTTGATCTTTCCAAATTGGGATTGTTTATTAGTTCTATTTAGAAAGGGCCCATGTTGCAGATAAAGCATAAGTACACATGTCTTGAAAAAACATAACAATGAGATAAGATTGGAGATTTTTGGCAAAGATGAGATGATTGGTCAAAAATGTGACAAGTGTCGAAATATAAGATCTGGTAAAAAGTATGATAAGTTGTATATGAAGATGGATCAGTGACAAGGAGTCAGAATGTCTGGTACATGAAAAATTCTCAGCCAGTTTAGTTTTGTTTGAATTGTTTCTCTTAGAATATAAGCTTTAGTATTAAATATGTTAATTAGATAGAATTAAAGTAGAGAATACTGTATTTAGTAATATATAATTTTTAATAGGTCAACACAGCCTTTATAATTAGTGACTGTTTGTCTGGTCTTTGTCAGCAATCCTTATTCTTTTCATTTCTTAATATTTATTTTTTTATATTTCTTCTCTATACATATTTTTTTAGTACATTTCCTCTCAACAAGAAAATTTTTTTTGGTTTTTTATCTCCTTATGAACAAATGATATCAAATTAATGCTGTTCAATTGTAGGGTGGCAAACAGACAAGCTTGATCCAGACTTTAGTAGGTCTGGTATAGCAGGTCGCTCATAGGTGCCAATTGGAGTAACCACATAATGATGGCATGTGGAGTTAGATATAGTTCTATTTGTATATTGTTTGTACTAAACATTTATAAATAAACTTCTGACTGGTTGACCATCATGGCTGCCAAAGGTTAAAAAAAAAAAAATTTATATAATTAAAACTTATTATTAGTTAATTATAATATAATATGCATTAATTCTAATTAGTTAATTATTAAATATATAGTTATTTATATACTGCATATAACAGCTAATTTTAAACAAATTATTTGTTATTAAATAATTGTTTGCTATAAAATAAACTATTAAAGAATATGATATATAAATTCTAAAACTATAATTTATATATATATTAAATATATTAATTAACTTGTATTTAAGAATATAATAGCTTTATGAAGTAGACAAGTTGTTACTCTTTCAAGTGGCAGATTGAAAGTTCAAAATCTATTAATAACAAAAATTTGGATTTCTATCTGTGTTATAACAACTGTTCTTATGACTAAATTAAAATACCTATAATTATAATTATATTAGCATAATTAACAAGTTATAAAATATCTGTATAATTAGTTATACTAAGAAATGCAAACTAGTATCAGATAATACAAATCCAAAATAAGTTCTTATAGTCATGTAAATTTATAAAAACTGAAAAACAAAAAGTTTATTTAAAAAAATCTAAATAAAAAAATAATACAGATCTTTAATAATACTATTATAAAAATTAAATTTAAAATACAGATATTAATATAAAAAATTCAAATAGACAAGAATCTCTAGATAGAGAGTATTATCAACTAAATTATCAGAATTCTAACTAAAAAAATTAGAAAAAAAATATCAAATTGATCTAATATACTAATGAACTAGTTATAATCTTAGTAGGTTATCTGAATTAAGAATTTAAGAACAAAAATAAAAGTATACTAAAATACTAAAAATATATTGTAAAATAATACTAAAATTTAAATAAACTTTGCAAAAGTATAGTTTTGCTAAGATCTGTAAAATAAATAAATAAATTAACAAAAAGTTTTTTGAGTTTTACTAACAGATAATAGATTTTGATATAATAATCTAAATACTAATATAAAAAGAGATAAAATCAAATCTAAGTAGTCTTTAATATAAGATAGCACAAAGTTATTTATTTTAAAATAAAATAATCAAAGTTATACAAGTATTAATTAGGTAAACCAAAGAGTTTAAATAAAACACCTATATATAAATGAAGGTTGAATATAATAGATAATAAATAATCTTAAAACAAATCTCTTAAATAAATAAATTTTTTTTGGTATTAAGATGAAGTCTTGTTTCTATCTTTATTTATAGTCATTAAGTAGTAACTACATAGAATTACTGAATACAAAAAGAAGTTCTATATATACTATGACTAAGACCAACACTTGTGATTAGAACTAACTATTAAACTGCTAATTATAAAACTATAACTCTAAGTAATATAAATACTATATGCAAGAGTAAGAGCTCAAATATATTTATCTGCAGCTTAAATCTACTAAAGTAGCTAAGGCTCACTTAGTTTAGTTGAAATTTTCTAAATAATGTTCATTACTCTAATATACACTAGTAAGCTACTTATAGATTTTATTAACTATTTATATTATCAAAAGTTAATTATATTATTATAAAGAAAAAAACCAAAGATAAGATAAATTAAATAAGAAATAAAGTATAGTTAAAAAAGTAAAAAGTAGTATCAATTGGATAAGCAAATAGATAAAGAAAGTTAACAGAATTGTAAAGGTGTAGCTAAGATAAGTAATATAGATTAGATAAGTAAATAAACAAAAAAAAATTAACATAAATATATAGATGCTGCTAAAAAAAAAAAAACTATTTTCAAGTTTATCAATGATTTTAGATATATTAAAAGTGTAGATAAAGTTAATTTTTGATACTGTAAGTATAATAATATTAAGTTTTTTGATAATATATTGGTTTGCTTAATCGAAGTATGACTTGTTAAGGTTTTTTTTAAGTTAAGTAATAATTGGTTTAGAGATTTGGATGATGCCATAATAGGCAATGATTCTGGTTAAGATTTGTGAATTGCTTGTTTGAGAGGAGATTTTGTTTAATACTTCTTTAAGATTGAGATTTTTTTTTTTTTTTTTTTATTAAAGGCTATACTTGTGGTGATACTTTATTGACTTTATATCAAGTTAGCTATTATAACTATTTTTACAGAAATGAGAGTACAGCTAGTTATACATGCAACTTTTGGTTGTCTATTTAAGTAGTTCACTCTAAGGTTCTACACTAGATGCTATACCTATAATCTACTAGGAGATTATTCATTTAAACCTTCTGATCATCTGCCTTGTTATATTAGAATCCCCAATTATCTGCCCTGTCATATTGGAATCTTTAACTAACCCTCCATATAGGGTATGTAATAAGTCAGATTGGGCTAGGTTTTCTTAAATCCAAAACATACTCAAAGAAAAAATTTTGAGCCTAATTAAGGTCCAAACCTAATAAAAAGCTCAGATATAAGACTGAAGTGGGTTTTTTTTTTAAATTAGGTCCAGGCCTGGCCTAGCCTAGTTTAATGAATATATAAATATTTTTTAGTATTAGAAATGAAATTATTTTATCTATATAACAAATAGATAATTCAAATTATACTAATTATACTAGTTATCTGGCTCTCTATTATGCAATTTATTATTGGCTAACTGATAGTTACATAAATCAAAATAGAACAAATCCAATCACTTTATAATCAAACCTAAAACATAAGCAAGGTTGATAATTTTCTAAAGTTGTTATGCATAAATCATATTTTTTTAATTAGATAAATTATTAATTATAATATAGTATTGATATATGAGTTATCACATTAAAATTTTTTAAAAAGTCAACATTAATAGCGAATTTTCTAGTACTTTGTTTATTTAAGAATTTAATTCTGTACATTCTGCTTTGTATATTCAATTTAATTATATAATGTTTTTTTTTTCTTTTTAGTAAAAGATTTTGTTATTTAAAAGCTTCAATTTATACAGTACTAGATGTTAGATCTGTTATCGAATGATGAGTTAATGTTCTCAACTCTATAAAGGTTAATAAAAGCAGATAGCAAATATATAGCTGTTAAATGTAATAAGTTCACTAAAATGTATTAGTATACTATTTTATTTAATTGATAATTAACGTAAATTGAAGAACAAATATACTTATTAATTATCAAAACTAAATCATATAATAGTAATAGATAATATGATTCTTTAGCAAAATATTGTAAACTTTAAGTTTATTGTATTTAAAACCATTTTACTTAAGTAAAAGATGTAATATAATTATAATTTTTTGATAAGCATTTATATAATTAAAATCTTATTATATTCTATACTGAGAATCCATCTTCATAATAATAACAAGGTATAATTAATTAATCATTGTGTTGCACAGGCCTGTGAAACAAATAAATAAAATTAAGGATAGGGGGTAGTAGTTTAAAATTATATATAAACCTAATAGTAATTTTTTTTTATATTTAATTTTATAA
>CAJVQA010000288.1:0-37529 GCA_910591915.1 Cetraspora pellucida
GCAAAAATTAGTACTTTATCAGCACTTTTAAAAAGCTAATTTTTAGCAATTCAAATTTTGACGATTTTTGTAAAGAAAGTTGATAAAAAAAAAAAGGAGTTTAAAAATAAGTATAGTAATATTAACTTAATTGTATTAAAAAAAAGATTTATAAAAAGTAGATTTAGAGTAGGCTAAGTTAAATTAATAGGATTAGATTGGTTTAGTTATAGAATTTGAGTAAACTATTGTGGTTGATGACCTTTAGTTAATTTATTTGTATGTAAATATATATTGTTACATGAAAGAATATTTTTGTTATCTGTAATTGTAATTTGTTCTAAGAAGATAATTTTGTTATTTTAAAACTATTAATAGTAGTAATAGATAGGTTAAGAGGAAGAATATCATAAATAGTATGAGAGTTTTTTGATATTAATGAAGGATAAAAAAGATTTGTGAATTAATTATAGAGAAGATATTATTTGGAGCAAGTTGAGAAAGATAAAAGAATAAAATATAGTTTTATATTTTATGATAGTGATTAATTAAAATATTAGTTAAGAGTTGAGAAGACCATATTTTAATTAGCCAGTCTTTAATTTATTGTATACTAATGTTTTTAAGAATTGGTAGTATATTAAAATATGTTTAGTATTAGTTGTGTTAATTTTTTGAATAATATTATTAAAGAATAGTAAGTTAAAAGTAAGTGGATTGGTAAGCATTATATTGTTAGTGTTTTTGACTAATGATAGCAATTTTTTGATAAAAATTGTAAATATATGTGTAAATTTGGATTATATATTTGCATAAATTGAACTAATTTGAAGCAGATATTCTAAAAAAAGTTATAAAATTAGATTAAAGAATGCTGAAATTTGTAAGAATTATATTTTTTTGTATTGAATAAAAATAAGAATGTTTTTTATTTTATTTTGAATTTGATTAAAAATTAGTATAAAAGAACTTTTAGCATTATAAAAGATACTAAGATAGCATATTACATCTTAAGATTTTCTAGGAAGAATAAGCTGATTGCTCATTGTAAGAAAAGAAGTTGAATTTAATAAGAATTTGGATTTGATATGAAGAAGGTCAGATTTGAAAGCATTAATTTCTATATTATTAAGTTTATATAATGTAGAAGTATTATTTATAATGTTTTTCATTATATTTGCACTTTTGCAATATTAGGTAATATTATCTATAAAGGCTAATAATGAAATTATTATTAGAGAGAATGTTGTATTTGTTATGATATTAGTAAAAAATTGGTATAAAATTTTGAGTAGATAGTTTTTGTATTTTTTGTAAATAAAAGAGAATATAGAGTCATAATAAATTTTCTATAGTAGAGGTAAATAGGTTTTATCTTGTTCAATATCAGAGTTGATTGGTATTGGAGAAGTAAGACTATAAGCAATAATTATTCTAATAAAATGATAAAAGTGTAGTTTAGTAATAAGATTGATTCCTGTTAAGAGGATTTTTATTCTTTTGCATGTGTTTTGAAGTCTTGATATATTAATTTTATCAAAACTCTTAGATATAACTTAAAAGAAAATCCAGGTTTCTTTATTATTAGCTTTGTAATATTTAATTGTATTATGTAAGATTTGTATAAGAAGATGAGTTAAGAAGTTTTTAATAGCTGCAAAGTTTAAATTTAATAAGAGATTGTAACTTGAAATAATATTATCTAGTCAGTTTATAAATATTTTAATAAAAACATTTTTAAAAGTTTTTATTATTGAAATTTATCAAACTTGATTTAGTGTATAATCTTAGTTTGATTTTTAAGAATTAAAAAGATATTGGAAAATTTTCAATCTAAGGAAATTTTTTAAAGTTAAAAGCATTTGTTTAAGAAGAGTCAAAAAATGTTTTGTGATTTAGAACTAGTAAATTTTATATATTTATAGCAGGTTTAAAGAGGTTCTGCTATTTTTGATTAGATAAATTAGAGATTAGATTTTGCTATTCTGTTCAGATATATTATAAATAAGATTTTAATAATTAATTTCAAATTCAGAATGTGGTTTATAAAGTGAGAAGTATACAGATGATAATGGCATAGTATCAAAAGAATTGGTTTTAAAATATTCAGTAAAGTGATGTTTAATTGCATTTAGTATTTCTTCATGTTCTGTAAAAAGATTATTGTAAAGAAGTAATCTATCAATATAAATATTGTTATATTTTTTAAGTATGTTTTATAAAAAAGTTTAGATATTTTTTTAAATAATTTGTTTTGATCTTCTATTTTTTTTGATTTTATCATATATAAATTGTTAATATTAGTGATTAAGTGCAGTTTTAATAAGTTGAATTTTTTTTTAACTTAGATCAAAGAGGGTAAAAGTATTTAAAATAAGTAGTCTATATATTTAGTTTAGTATTTGGTAAGTAATAAATTAAAGTTAATTTAATTTATATAATTTTTAAGAAATTGTATTTCTTTATAATGGAAATGAAATGAAAAGTGTTTTGTAAAAATGAGTCTTTAATTTCTTTAATTGTTTTAATTTTTTTAAAAAAAGTGTATTTAGTTAAAGCTTTAATTAGTACTTTGTAAATTTTATTTTATATAATATTAAGTTGATTTTGATTTACAATTGATAAGATTTTAGGAACTAAGTGTTAAAGGTTTTTGGTTGTTTGATCAGTATAGTTTCCAAGATTTTCTTTAATGCAATTTTTCCAAAAAAAGACTTTGCATTAGTGTTGTTTATGAGGTTTAGGTTTATTAATTATAATAGAGATTTCTAAAGTTATAATATAATAATTAGATTCAATTATATCAGTTGTGAAGATTTCTGTATAATCAATATTAGTAATAGATAAATTGGTTCAGATTTGATTAATTCAGCTTTGTATATTATTACAACTGAAAGTAAAGTTATAAGTATTTGAATAAAAAACTCAAAAAATATCTTTAAATTAAAAACTAATTAGATATTGAATAATTTGACTTTCAGAAATTGATGATTTTTTTGAAAACAATCTGTTAAATCTTGGATTTGAAACACTGTTTAGGTCTTTTATAATGATTAATTTGTATTTGTTATTTTGAGTAAAGAAAATTAAATAATCTTAAACCTTCTTGCGAAGTTGTTTTTTTTCATAAGTTGGAAAGTATATTTAAATAAGCCTGATTGACATATTTTTTGAAGTGAAAATCAAGACCAATTATATGTCTATTAAAATTATAAGACTTGGCAATATATTTAGGAATTTTTTGATAAACAAAATACTGACTCTGGCTTAATAAAGATTTGTGAATGAGTTTCTAAAGCTAACATAGTTTTGAATTTAATTGTTTAAGAATTTGCCTTTTTTAAATAATAAATGTGTTTCAAAAAGTCCAAAAATTTTGAAATTTTCTTCTTATAAGAGTTTAGTTAAGACAAGCTTTTTATTAGCTTGTGAGAGTTCATTAATATTTATTAAACCAATTTTAATTAAAAGAGAAGTATGTTTAAATGAAGTTATTGATAAGATAGTTAAAGGTAGTGTAGAAGTGTTTGGATTAGGTAATTGATCAGATATAGAGAAGGAGGCAGAGTTTGTATCAGATATTTTATAATTAAAAATAGATAGTAAAGGTAAATAACCATATGTTTTATAAAAAGAATGATCTATTGTAATATAATTTAGTACTGTTTGTTCTATAGCATTTGAGTAGACATGTGTTTTTGTTTTGTTAGAGTTTATAGAAATTTTTATTAGGCTAGGAAAAAGATTGTAATGTAAGTATTAAATAAAATTGTCAAATATAACAGGTTCTAGTATTTGAAATAAGTTGTGATATTTTATAAATTTGCTGTAGCATTTGTTTACCTCTGTAAAAGTTGAAACATTGAAAGTAAAGATAACATTTGTAATGTTTTCTACAGAATTACTTATTATTTTAGGCTTAGCTTGCATAGCTATAGAGAATACCATAACCTGTTCTGTACATTAGGTCTGGTCATTATAATTCTGGTTCTTTACTACTATTTTCTAATATAAAAATAATGTTTTAAGATCTTAGCTATAAGCTTTTGTGTTCTATAATATTAAATAAAAAGCTCTAGTTTTAAAGGAACTAGTTTAATAAAAATATAATAAAATTATTTCATATTATTGTTATTATTTATTTATTTATTTTTTTAAATTATTTTTTTATTCTTTGACAGTCTTGATAGAACTCAAATACAAAATTTTACTAATTAAAACATTATCTATTTCTAGTAATTCAACTTTTGAAATTGCAAGCCCAATATTATCTAAGTACAAAAACTGCACTCAAATGTGACTTGTCACATAATTTATATCTAAACTGAAAGATTTTGTTAGCTTTATTAAGAACTAAACCAAAATAGATTAGTTCTATTTTGTACTACTTTATTAATGTCTTTATTAAATAACTGAATACATTCTACTTCTTTCTTCTTATTTTTTACTACTTAGATCTTGTTTGATATATTTTTTTTGTTTTTTCTTCTACTTTTGATTCTTTTTAAACTATAATTTTTATCTTCAGTTTTTTTTACTTTGCATTGCTTTATTTTTGATGTTATTTTATTCTCTTCTTCCTATTTGGCTATTATTTTATATTTCTTTATCAAACTTCTTTAAATATTTTTTTTATATAATCTTGATATATAGTTTTATAGAATGCTTACACCTTTTTATGAAACTTGTTTTGTATATAATTTTTTGAACATAATCTCTATTAATAGACCATATATGCATAACTCTTAATGTTTAACCTTATTTATATCAGTTTTATTAACTAATATTTTGCTTAAATCAAGTCTTGTTACTTGTCTTTATCTAATTTATCAAGCTTTTTTCAAACTAACCAACATGTTAATTCTTCAATATTATTTCAATAACCAGATAAATTAATGTTTTTTGATCTGCATAATACTCTTTGCATTCATCTAACTTATATAAGTCTGGTATTCTCTTCTTTAGTATATCAAAACTGGTAAACTATTACTTATATATTTAATTTTAAATGAAATCTACTTGCTCTCTTTTAGTAATTTATATTTGATTTCTGTTAAGATTCTGTTTTTTTTACAGTATTTTTCAATCTTTTTGTGCTTTAGAACTTGGTTTGAACTATTTTTATTTATTTATTTTTTTGCTTTCACTAAGGCCTTAATTATTAGCAGCTACTATTTTTATTGTATTTTAATTATAGTTACATAACCTGTATAAGGTAAGTGTACAACTAGTTACTTGTACAACTTTTGGTTGTCTAATTTAATTAGTCCATCTGTACAGCAGGTTCTATACTAGCTGCCATACCTGCCAATATACTAGAAGATTACCTATTTTAAACATTCTGAACCTATACTACACAGACAGATAGCATACAAGTTCTCATACATCTATATTGGATGCCATTTAACCTAACTTTGGCCTTCCTTTCTGTATGTCCATCAAGCCATTACACATTTCAAAGCACATCATCTAACTGTAGAGCTGAAGGGTGCCCTTCTGCTAACTAATTACTCACATTTAATCCTTATTAACAGTGCTTGCCCTTGCAAGTTCACTCAGATCCTAGCATCAACTTTATAGCATATTCCTAGTACTTATAGTGTACCTCTGTTTCTAACTTCAGACTCCCAATTCAGATAAACCAGAAGGACTATGATCTGTTTCTTGTACCTCAGAGTCTGCTCTCTATAGTCTTTTTTCTCTGGTCAAGACTTTCATCATCCTGGTTGGTGATATCTCTTATCTGAGATTCTTACCTATCTAATTTCTTTCATATTGGTATCTGTTTCTTAGGTCTAGCTTTTACAGTAATATTGTTGAAGATTCATGCTACCTCTTTACTTAGGTCTTCCCAAGTAGGCTTCAGCTTCCCAGTTCACAGGTTTACACAACTATGAGAACTTATCTTGGATTTGCACCACCCAATATCAGTTTGCATTTCTCCATGTAACTCCAACATTGCACAGATGCCTCATGTTTTGCCAGTCATGCTAATACAACTATGTTACAGATATCTTATCCCAACTGATCAACAAAATGTTGTCAGCATAATACTGTCTATATATTACATAGTTGATTATCAAATTTTTGCAATAAGTGGATTTTGAACTTACTACCTACTACTTAGAGGATTGATAACTTATCTATTTCACTAAGTCACTACATCCCTTGGTTTGAACTTTTTAATTATACTTAAACATCATTATTTAGCACTATTTATTATATTCATTAAAGTTTTAAAAAACTTTCTTGCAGATATTTCTACAACTAACTTCTTTCAGTATAATGCACATAGGACTAACAATTTTTTTAAGTTTCAAATCTAAACATTTACTTAACAGTATGTTTTTTTTTGTAAGTTTGTCTACTCTTTCATTTTATACTATTTTAATATGTGCTTTAAACTTAATTAATACTTACTCAATATTCTTTGACTTGCATATATCTTTGATCTTTGTTACTAATCTAAAGTTTTTGCTCTTACTTTATGCTCTAATATTGTACAAAAGCTTTTTTCTTTTTAGGCTTTTATTTATTGTATTACTATTTAATTTAATTACTATTTTACTACTGTACTATTATATATTATAACTAAAACTGTCATCAATACTGTAGCTAGCTTTGACTTTGTTAATAATAATTATTTTTCTAATCCAATTTTACTTTTTATTATAATTTTACTTTCATGTTTACTGATTTTCATCTAACCTGCATTTATTCTATATTTCTTTTCTTCTCTTACTAATAACCTATCAGTATAAAACTTGTACTTTGTATATTATATTATAATATTCCTTTCTAACTGCTCTAATAATAAATTCTCTAAACTATTATTAAATTATTGTGTCTTTACTAAATTAACTTTATGTGCATATACTATTATCCTTTTATCTATATATTTTTTATTACTCATAATATTTTCTTAGCTCTTCAAACAGAACTAAAACTTTTTTTATATTTTTATCTTATTCTCTGCAATACATTTACTATTGCACTTTTTCTGACCCAATATTAACAACTGCTTGTACTGCTTTTATTATTCAAGTTTTATATACTACATTTTATAAGTACTGAGTAACTTCTTCTCTCAACTAAAGGCATGTTCCAATAATTTATTAGTACTTTTTTTTTAATTATTTGTCTATTATTAAATCTGGGTTTTCTTTGTTTACTAACACCTATTTATACTTTTTTTTGTTTTATGATAACTTTTTGACTTTATGTCTTATTATTATATTATTTGCTTCTTGTATTCAGAACTCAATTTGAACTCTTTTACTTACTTAATCACTTAATATTTTTTGTTAATTTTAGTAAACCATTTTGCTTTTTATTCTTTTTGTACTTGTCTATAATGCTCTAAATTTTTTTATATGATCATTTTTTTGCCCTTTTAATTAATTAGCTGTTATATAAAAAATAGTTTATATTTTATTATTATTCTGTACATCATTTTAAATGTCTTACTCTTTATTAGACTATGTACAGTTTTATCTATACCAAAAACTTGCCAAAGGTTACCTTCTGCTCTTATCATTATACTTATCTTGTTTGCCTTTTGCAAAACTAGACATGTTAGGTTTCTCTTTCAGATCATTTTGTATTTGCTATATTTAATTCTTTTAATATTAAGTCTGCTAGAGCATAGTCTTGTTTTATATATATTTTTGTTATTTTACCAATTTGATCTAACTTGTTTAGTTTTTTTTGTAAAGAAATCAGCTGACTGTTAAAGACTTCTTTTTTAAAAAAATGTTAAGGTGAGTATTTGTAACTCAGGATTTTATTAATAGTATATTTGGCTAATAGTTGTATAACAACTATAGAGAGCAACTATAAAAAAAGTATATAATTAGCTATTTATATAACTTTAGTTATTGTTTAACTTAACTAGTTATTATACCTGAAACCTGCTTGTAAGTTTCCTATTTAAATACTTAGTTTCTATATTTATCTACCTACTTCTGCCTACTAATAACCCCAATTGATGCTAGTGAAGATATGCCAAAGTCATTAAGTTTTTAAGGCAGTATACTCATATAAGAAACCTTTGGCCTTGTACTAAACCTTTCAGAATCTTTTGTATTTCATTCTTACAACTGATCTGATAATGTTATAGTTGAAATTAATACTTGCAATCAAGGCATATTAATAAACTGCTATGTCTTTGTAGAGTTCATCTCAACTCTAATACTGAGTTTACAACATATTTCTACTAGTTTGGTATTCAATTTAAGTTCCACCAAGCTCTCAGAATAAATAGTCTAAAAAGTTAAATTGTAACTATATATCTCTAATTGATGGACCAAACAAACAAACAATTGACTTCAAAATTATTTAGCTTTTTTTTTCATTTAGAGCTATTTATTACTTTAAACCCAATGTATAACATTCCATATACAGTTAATACTAGAACAATTACATTAGAATCAATACTATCATCATACTTCAAATATCTAACTTTTAAAAAACAACTCTGCCAACATTATATTCTTTTTTTAATCAACTTACTATATATGACAATTCTTGTCTTCTTGACTAGAAACATATTTCATTAAGAATTTATAAAATATTCAAAGGCAGAAAGCTATTATAGTTTATAACTCTTAAAGATATCACAACAAATCATTCCTACTATTAGACCCTTTATAACTATTATCAACTTCCAAAAATCAATTACTTTAGTTACACTACAGGACATTTCTTAAAATATTCTAAACCATGGCTTATTACTATACTTTAAGATCAAATAATTATAGATAAAGCCAGAAAATAACCAACTTCTTCTAGACAAATACTTATTACCAATTGGCATAGTAATATTGAGCTTTATGCTACACAACTATACCAAACACCTTTAATTACAACTAAACCTTGCACTAGCTACAATCTTAATTCCAATCTTATTATTTACAAATGTACAACATTTATTTCTATTAATCTTGTAACTAAATTTATTGAAAAATTTAATACTCAAAATCAACAACTTAATTTTAATGCAAATTATTTTGATTTGCTCTACTCTATTGCTATTTAACATCTTACTTAAATACTTAATACTGTTAATATCTATATATTTGCATTACTTATTCTATCTGTTTTCAACAATAGTAATCTTACCAACATCTTGCAATCAATTGCTAACTCAAACTACAACAAGTCTGAACTTCATTTCTATACTGATGGATTATTTATTCTGGCAGACACATCTCAATGCTCAATAGAAATTGGATGGCTTTGGTACAAAACAATAACATTTTACATACTTTTCAAGTACAAACTAAGTTCTGACTATGCTCTTTCAAAGCAGAAGCTACTGCAATTCTTTCTGCTATTATTACTGCATCTAGAGACTGTACAGTATACATTTATACTGATTCACAATCTGCTATATCCAAATACAATAGTACCAATTTAATATCACTCACTTTGGTATACTTTAATTAACTTTATAAACTCTTACAACATATAACTTATTCTGCATAAAGTAGCTATGCACCAGAATAATAAATTCAATAACCTTGCTGACAACCTTGTTCACAATCACTTTAATCTTTTATATCTACTATTTAACTTACAAAATTATTATAATCCTAACTATACACTCCAACTTGATAACTACCTTATTGAACTATCTATCTTTTATTGCATCTGTACAATTTGCCATATCTATATTTATACATTATAGTTATCTCAACATTGCTTTCAAAAATAATTACAAATTGACTTAGATTTTTCCAAAAACTGTTCAGATTTTTTCAATTATAACTCAAACTAATTGGAAAGCCACCTGGCTCTATATCAACAATAATCAAAAATAACAAACTACTCTTATAGCTTTCAAACATCTTAACTTAAGTTCTTCTATATAAAAATCCTTATAGATGATCTTTCAACTCTATATAATCTATATAAACATAATTATACCTAATCTTCTAACTGTCACTAATGTAACGAAACTAGCACTGCACTTTATTGGATTACTTGTTCATCTTCACATCTTATTAGCAATCTCATTAATAACTCACTTAAACATATTCTTAACATATCTACTCTTGGCACAACACCAAGTACTGTATCTGATCTGCACAACTAAATAAAAATCTTAATTATATACAAAACTACAATATACCAAATTTACTCTCTCTTACATCAACACTGTTTTGGTCTAATTTTTTATAAATTAATTGATTCAATTAAAGACATTACTCATTTATTAAAACTGTTATTACACTTTTAGTTAAACTTCTGCTTCATCTTAACCAACAAATTAATATCCAAATCTAGATACCATATTGTGTTTCTAGGCCTCAAATCAGCAAACAATCTCAACCAACTTTAACATCTTATACTTCTTAAAACTTACTGACACAACATGCATTACACTTAATCATTAGTTCTAAAATTGAAATATAGTATTCTAAATAGATCAAATATTAAATAAACCTTCTTATTATAATTACAAACTCTGAAATCTAGGTGAGCCTTGGTCACTCTGATAGGTTTAGATTATAGATAACTTGTCTAAGTCTTTAATCTTAATATCTTATAAATATAAAATTCAAATATAAATTTTTTCTGTTATAAAAAGTTTAACTAAGTTTTTAATAAAAATAGAAGCATGGCCTTACTGTTAATATTTAAAAAAATGAAAAAAAATTAAACTTTAAATATATTTAGTAAAATAATATTAAAAAATAAAATAAACTAATATTTTACTAATAATAAATTATTTGTATTATATTAATCATACTTAAACAATATAAATTAGCTAATTATATCTTTTATAATATATAAAATAGTGCTAAAAACATGAAATAATTAGAAATAGATAGTCTTAAAATACTGTTACATAATAATTACTACATTATAGTTACAATACTATTAATTTACTAATTAAAAAATTTATATATATAATTATTTATAATTAAAATAATATTATTAAAAGTTATATACTGAAAGTATTTTACTAGAAGCAAATAATTTTAATAAATTTTTTTTTAACTTTTTAAATATTAATTATTAAAAACTCTAATATAAAATAAAATAATAAAAATATTACTAAAAATAAGCTATTTTTATATACAGTATATAACTAATAAATATTTTTATATTTTACAACACTTTTAATAGATTTTTTAAAAATCTTTACTATATAAAGTAAAAAAATTAATTACTGCTAATCTAAAATTTAATTTTTAATAATATTTACTAAAAGGTTATTAAATATATTAATTTTTTTAATAACTTTTATTTAAAACAAAATATTTTTTTCAATTAAATAATTGAAATAATTTTTTTATATTAATAATAAGCTCATAATTTAATAATATAAAATATTTCAAAACTTTAAATTTAGATTACAGATTATATATTTAAGTCTTTATTCTTTATATATAATTTAAAAGCAAAATTTTTTTTATAAAAACTTTATTTAAATTTTAATCAAGTTAAAGGTATAACTTTATTGCTAATATTTAAAAAAATTATTTCAAACTATTAGTTTGACAACTAAAAAAATGATTTTTATTTTATAGTTTTTTTTTGATATTAAGGTAAGCATTGCTTATATCTTTATTAATAATTTTAACTGTATATTTTTGTACAAAAGTACTGAAATAAACTAAGATTTTTTGTAACAAAATAAAAATTACATACAAGAATGAGAGCTCAGACTAGTTTATTTGTAATCTAAACTGACTATAATAGTTAAAACTCATTTAGATTTTGAGTATTAGTATATAGTTAGAGAGAATATTGTATTTAATTCAGAAAATTGATCAGATCTTAAGTTTCCTAATTGCTTGACCAATTAGTAGACATATATTGAATTGTAAATAAAAATGTTTTGCAATGCCACATAGCATAAATATGTATATGCTTGGTATTGTTGTTTGGAGGCTCTATAATTTTAAAGTCATATATCAATATTGCTAATATTGTTTTGATATCTGGGTAAGATTTGATTATATTTTTTCTAATTAGAAAATTTAATACAGTATGGTTTTTAAATTAGTTCATAGATTTGTTTATTAATATGTAAAAGTATTTTGATTACTAATTGTGAACCTGATTGTAAAGGTATATTAAAGTTATAAATAACTTCAATAAGTAACTTAAATATAAGTTCTTTAAGTATCTATAAAATATAGATTGTGTTAAAATAATATGTAATCAAAACATGAATAATAGCATATTTTAGAACCTAATTCTTGAAGTTAAGAAGATAGTAGGTCTAGTCAGTTTTGGTTAACAAATATGTAGATAATATAAAGAAAATGTTATATGTATTAAAGCATGTACACCAATATGTAGATAAGTTAAGAAGATTGTACTTAAAGCAATTTGTATTGATAAAAATAAAGAGATATCTGTTATAAAGAAAAAATCAAGTAAATAGCTTATTTAGTAAAAATTTAGATTTAAAAGCTTCAAGTTAATTAAGTTTAAAACTAGTATGAAAAGATATAGAATTTGGTTATAATTAAAGTCAAACCAAGAAAAGGTCCAGTCTATGAAGTGGTTTTGATAAATCTATTTACTGTTTCTTTTTTAGAAAGACCACATTAACAATACATATACTTTGTATATATTCTTAATAAAATATCTAGTTAGTAGTTCAGTAAAGTTTTGTTTCTATTAAAAAATATAATAAAGATTATAAATATTCATATAATTAAAGATGAAAATTGAAGAAGTATATACTATTTTACTAAGAAGTTTGCAAAATTGTTGAAAGAATTATCAGTATAAGCTTGAACTTTGTGAAAGATAATTTGAAGATTATAGAATTTTATAATATTAAATAAGGTATGCTATAAAGGCCATGTATTAAATTTAAATAACTTGTTAGAATTTTGTAATTGGTTCAATAGTGTGTAAAATTTTTGAAATAACAGATTGTAAGTCTGTGTAGATATTAATAGATGAATTGCAGGATACAATAAATATTGTAGATAGAATTGAAAATAATTTAGCTTTGTAAGATAATAGCTATAAATGAATTTGAGCTAAGAATTTATAAATAATTTAATTATATTCATTGATCTAAACTTATACAATATTCATAAAACATTGTTTTGATTCAATATCAATAACAGAACTATCAGTATAAAAGGTAAAGTTATTATTTGTGAAGTTAGATAAGTATATGTCTTAAAGCTTATAAGTGCAACTGTTTAGTTTAAAATTTTTTAAAATACTATGATAATATTAGAAGCTATAGGAGGTATATATAAAGAATGTTTAATAGCTGTTGAGTATATAAGATCAATATAATTGGTATTAAATTTAAGGTTTTTAGAAGTTTTTCCAGCTAGAAATGTTAAAGAAATAATTGCAAATATATTAATAGTACATATTTGGTTAATTTTATTTGAGTTAAAGTGGTATTCTGTATATAGTTTGCATTTAATAGATGAAAGTAAATCATATTGATCATAATCTAAATTTATATTAGATTTTTAATATATAATTAAGAATGAATTAAAGTTAGAAATATATTTGTAGCTTTTTTCAATAATAATTTCTTTATTGTTGAAATGATATGTAAGAAGCCAAAGTTTTTGTTTTTTGGTAATAGGATATGTATTATATGCAAAAGAGTTGGTACTGGATAATTAGAAGTAAAATAAGATAGTTATTTGATATTTATCTGATATAATTTTGGTTTCAAGAAAAGTAAACTACAAAAGTTGTTTTCCTTTTGTTAGTTAGTATAATCTTAGTAAAAAATGTTGCCATTTAAGAAAGTATTATTATTAGCAGTGCATAGTTGCTCTAATTATAAAATATTAAGTTTTCTTAATTGTTTTTTAAAAATATATATTTTGAATATTGTATAAGTTTAATTAGTTAATAAGCATTATATATAATATTTGGCTATAGTATATTGTAATAAGCAGAGATTGTAATATTAAGATATTAAAGCAACTAAATAATTTTAAAATTAAGAGTAAGTTTGTTGTATTTATTAATAATAGATTAGTTGTATTAAAGAATATTAGTAGTAGACCAAAAATTATTTTAAAGTTATTGCAGTCTAATCTTGATTATTGTATCAAGAATGTTAGAATCATTAATTCATTGTTAAAAATTAGTAATATAATGTTACAGTTAAATGTCTCAAATATTATAAATATTGTATAAATATAAATTGAGCATAAAGCTATTAGAAAAGGATCTAAATAAGTTGGATTTATGTTTAGCTACAATAAGGTATTTAGCTAATATGTTGTTGTATATAGAGTGTAAAAGAATAATGTTATGTAATCTATATTCAATACTGGTATAATTACTGTATTAATGATATATACTATTTGTTTTTTAGTAATTTTTTTAGTACTAGTAATATTGATTAGTTGAGTTGCTTCAGTTTGAATTAGTTGGCTTTGTTTGGATATAGATTCATTAAGTATAAACTGGCAATTTAGAAATTAGAATAGTTGATTGGCTAGAATAGATTTAATTGATAAATCAAAAAAAGAAGTTTAGCAGCAGATAATGTGTTGAAAACTAAAATAAATTTGGCTAAGTTAATTTGTATATCTGTCATATTATAAAAAGATGATGCAATTTTGGTAATTAATTCAAGTTTATTTTTAGACTGTACTATCCAAAGAGTATCATTTATAATTATCAGCAAAATTTTAAGCAAATATATATCAATATGAGCACTTAATTAATATATATTGATTAAAAATAATTGCTATATATTAATTCAATTGCTATATATTGATATATATCACTAATGATATATAATAATTATTGATTTATAATGATTATAAATAATTATAATCATTATTGATTAGTAATAATTTTATAAATAACATTAAATTTTTTTAAACTAAATTTAATTTTCTTAATAACTAGTAATTCAAATTGGCTTAAATTTTTAATGTAAATAATAAATATGTTCTACTATAATATACTTAAGTTTTAACAAATTTAAATTAATAATTCTTGAGAAACACTTGTAAATAATAGTTAATTTTTTTAAAAAAATTATCTATTATTTACAAGTAATTTCTTAAGAACTATTAATTTAAATTAGTTGAAACTTTAGTATATTATAGTTGAACATATTTATTATTCACAATAAATATTTGAACCAATTTGAATAACTAGTTATCAAAAAAATTAAATTCAAAGTTTAAGAAAATTTAATAAAATTTTGATTTATATTGTTTTAAATTACTAATAATAATACCCAATAGAGATGCTATATATCAAT
This sequence comes from Cetraspora pellucida, assembly GCA_910591915.1. NCBI lineage: Eukaryota > Fungi > Glomeromycota > Glomeromycetes > Diversisporales > Gigasporaceae > Cetraspora > Cetraspora pellucida. Next base: position 15,212 of record CAJVQA010000288.1, read on the forward strand.
AGGAATATAGAAATTACTAATAATATATATCACTTTTAAAATTTTCTGATAATACCAGTACAGATATAGAGGTTTGTAGGTTTTGTTGTTGAGATAAAAATAATTAGTTTTCTATAAAATATATAGAGCAAATCTATAAAAATAATTGGCAATTTTACTAATAAGAGGATTATAGTAAATTCTTCAAAAGAGTAGTTTAATTGTTTCTTCTTAGTCAATACTATTTTTAACTATATAAGAGTTTGTAAGTCTAAAGTTGGTTATAACACAATTATAGTGATTAGTAAAAAGATCAGTTAGGATTTTAATGAAATGTTGAGGTATTTGTAATCATAATCAATATTTTTTAAAAAGGTTAGAGTTAACAGAATTATAGGCCTTACTCATGTTTTATAATAGTAGCCAAAGTTATTTAGAGTTGCAAAAAGTATTTTTATAGTATTGCTTAAAATATATATTGGGATTGCTGTATTATTGCCAAAAAAAGCAATATAATTATAAAAGTAGAATAGAATATTAAATAATGATAATATTAAGTTTATTAGTAAGAAGTTTTGTATAAATTTTTTTAATATATTTGAGAAGGCTAATAGGTTTAGTATTAGTAAGATTGCTATCAAATATAGGTTTTTTGAATATTGGAAATGTTCTTTCTTTCTTTTATTATTTAAATATATAATTTAGTTTAAGACATTTGTTGAATAATACAGTTATAGCTATTATAAATATAGAGCCTGCATGTTTTAGCATTTTATAGCTAATATCTAATAAACTACAAGCTTTATAGTTAGAAAGTTGGTTTAGAGTTGTAGAAATTTTTTTTTTAATAAAGTTAGTAAAAGCATATTGGTACTAGTTAGTTTCAATATCAGCTTTAGGTTGATATTCATTTAATTAGAAGAAATTAAAGATTTGGGTTTGAATATAATAGAGAGAAGCCTATTGATTAAGTAATCCTAAATATGTTGTTTAATGAGTAGAATTTTTGTAATGATATTAGTATTAGTTTTGATGTTGTTAAATCTAACAGAATTACAATGTTAATTAAGTATACTGTTAATTATTGATATAAGTTTGTAATAGAGTTTAGATCATCTTTTTGCTATATTATTTATAATTTGTTTTCTGATATTTTTAATGTTTTATAAATTGCATATATAATACAATAATTTTTATTCAGATAATAGTGCATAGTTACTTTATATAAATGGAATATTAAGATGATAAAAAAGATTAAGTTCATAAATTGGTTTATTATATTGAATAGGTATAGTTAATTGTTGCTAGATAGAAGCTTTAGTTTGTCTAATAATATTTCAAAGTTTTTTAAAATGAAAGTGTAATTGTAATGCTTTTGAAAAGAATATATATTAGAAGTTATATATAGTAAATATTTATTTAGAATATGTGTGTATGCAGCAAAAATAATACTAATTTGGATTTTGTATTAGGTTAACCCAATAAAGAAAGTTGTTTGAGTTAAGAGAGAAGTGTAGATTGATTTTAGATTAAATGAGACTTAGTCAGTAAAGCTTTGTCTAAGTTTATTATTTATGTTTTTGTATTGAAATATTCTTTTTTTAGTATTAATAGCAACTTTTTATTTGTCTATAAAGGCATAAGAGAATTCTTATATAAAAATAAGAATGTTATAATTGTTATAGATGCTAGTATTTAAATTATCAGTAGAATATAATATAAAATAGTGTAGTAAAGAGTGGTTGGCCCAAATGTAAGCAATACAACTTTTGTATTAATTACTGTGCTAGGTAGGTATTAAAGTATTAGTGTAATTAACTAGATTGTATATATTATTATGCTGTAAAAAATAAAGAAATTTGGATTTAATAAAAAGAAACTGAAAGTTATTGGTTGCATTAAAGTTTTCTATAACAATGGATAATATATTTTTACACTTTGCTTTTTGTATTCATTGTATAATAGTATTTTGAACAAGAAGTCTAAATTGTTAATTATTACATAATAGATAGGTAAATATGATGCAATATTTAAAATCATGTTTAAAGAATAAATCAATTGTAATTGCATAATTATAAAATTGAAGAATATTGTATATATAAGGTTTAAGGTAATTTTGTATTATAATTGTAGTTTTAGCTTTTAAACTATTGCAACATGATTAATAATAGAAGTAATATAAAGTTTTTTATAACTTAATAGTTGCATTATCTTAGGATATTTTTGTTTTAGTTATGCTAATAATGTTTATATTATAGGATAGACAGTAGTCTTCTCAAACTTGCTGTTTAAGGTCTTCAATATATATTCTTATATTATATGTATATATTTTTAGAGATAAAGGTTAGTAGGATGTAGTTAGTAAATTAGAAGATTGAAAAATACTATAAGAATGTGAAGTGTTATTAGTTTTATCACTAAGATCAAATATAAAAAATAAGAAAAAGTCATCTAAAGGTACTGATATAGAAAAGACTAGTATTGATGTGTTTAATTTTAGTTGAATGTTCAGATAATGTCAGATGCTTGAACTGATAAAATAAAGTAATTAGATAAAGTTTTAGATTTAAATGAAAGGTAAACATAAGCTTCACTATAGTCATTTTTAATAGAGATAGTTAATGTATAGGTGTAAGAGTTATCTGATGAGTAGTCAAAGCTATGAATATATTATAAAAAGAAAATAATAGTTTGTAAATAGAAAAGCAGTAAAAGGTGGTTATATAATAAGAATTTGTTGTAACAGATATTAAATTAAATATTGTTATAATATAGTTCAAATATAGTGATATTATTATAATCATTTAAGATAGTATCTACTAGTTAAAAATAGATATAGTTAAGTTTATTATCCTTAATAATTAAATTAGTATTTGATATATTATTATTGTTAAAGAGAATTTAGAAGTGATAGATATAGATAAATAGTAGGTATAACTCAATAGTTGTAAAAAGAAGTATTCAGGTAAAAGTATATAATATTCACTATAGTTAAATTTTATTTATAATTTAAGTATGTATTTAAAGTTATTAGATTGAAAAAAATTATAATAGTCAATATGTTTTAAAAAAGAATTAAGTGTTTGTGGATGTAAAAGTAAAGGTAGATCAAAGCATGCTAGTCATTGATTATTGCATAAATCTGGATCATATAGTATATTGTAGAATGGATTTTGTAGTACTTTCTCAATATAAGATAATAAAATAGAGTTTAGAAAAGTAAAAATTTCTTCTATAGTTTCATTCACCATATGCTCAGTTCTTACAGCTATAAAAAGTGCTATAGTTTGCTCTGTACATTAAGTCTGGTTATTATTAGCTTGGTTTTTCATATAAATAAGCTTAACTATCTGTTTACATATAGTAATTATTCTTTTCTGAAAATAGTTTATATTTAATGAAAGACATTGTAATTCCAGGAGTGATGGCTGCTTTTATAGATACTACAGAAGATTTTATTAAAAAGAAGCCTTTTTTTATTTTTTAAGAAAAATAACTTTTAAATTAAGATAGGTATTTCAAATGAATATTAAATTTGTTATGTAAGATTGTTTTTGCCTTCAATAAGGCTTTTTTTTTTTATAGAATTTAGTTATTTCAAAGTAATTTGAAGAATTGCCTTATATACAATCAAAATATATAATAACTTAAACTAGAAAATCAATATTAATAAGTTTTGCTGTAAAAAACTCAATAGCTTGTTATTTATCTATTTTGTCAATATTGTAATTTTGAGCAGTAATATTTTAATATATAGATAGGTATTAATAGAAATAGAAGCCTTATTATTTTGGATTAGTTTAATAGTATTAAAGAGCAAAGTGTATTCTTCTGCCTTTGTTGCTAGTTTATTAAGAATTAAAGTAGAAATTGGTTTTGTAAATGTAGCTTCATGTTGGCCTTTAATATAAAATATAGATGCATCAAAAAAAAGTTTATTTTATATTTTATTATCTTCTTTTGAATAAGTTTTGTAAAATGTTTTAAATATATTTTTAATAAATATAGATAAATTATGGTATAGAGGTTGTTTTTAAATTAATATCATTTTCTTTTATTTTTTCTTTTATATTAGTTGATTCAAAATAGAAACATTTAAAATCTGTACAAGTGAGTACATAATAATTGGCATATCTGAAAGTTTTATGATGTCATTCTTGAAGGTTATTAGTTTTAAAAATTCAATATTAGTTTGCAAAAGATTTTTTAAGTGCAAAATAAAATATTGTCTAAATTCATATTTAAAGTTGTTAGATACTTTAGTTTTGTTAGTAGTATTAGAAAATTGTTAGCTATAAAGTAAAAAAGCTTTCTCAAACTATTTATTAAAATAATTAAGCAAATTTTTGAGTAATAATATATTATATTTGTCAAGAAAAAGAGATTTTAAAAGATTAAAATTCAGTTTAAAATTAAATTTGTTATCTATTTTAATAAAAAGATATTGTTGTTTTTTATTAAAGTTAGTAATCTTAGATATTATTTTAAACCTTTTAGATCTAAGTTTAATATTCTTAACAAATTTTATATAGTGATACAGGCAACAGGGTCAGAAACAGCACTATAGGGACAAGAAGGAATGCGACGAATTGTCACTTCGAATTTGTCGATGTTGCATAACGTCGCTCAAGGCAGGTGAGGCGGATTTGATTTGGCACTGGTCTATGGCGGCCTTGAGAATGTTACCAGGAGGGTTTAAAGGAGCATATTTTTATTTATTTATTTACTTTATTTTGACAGTTAGCAGTTTATTAATAAAAACTTTATTTATTTTATAGGGTGGTTTACAAGTTACAAGGTGCTTCAGGTTACAAGAGGGCAGAACTATTTTTACTATAGAGCGGGAAAGCACTTTTTTTATAGAACATTTTTGAAGAAAAAAAGAGGGAACTTAGAACACGGCTTTGACACCCTTTTTCTCATTGTCATAGACTGTTTTTTTCTTTTTTGCTAATACTTTTTCTTTTTCTTACAACTCATCCATCATTACCTTAGCATCATCCCACAACGGCATACAATCCAACATATGACAATGCATTGACACAGCCACAGACTTTTCCTGTCAAGGTAATATTACATTTACAGTTGGATTCCAAATCGGGCAGATGGCTTTTTTTTTAATGGATCGGCACCGTCACTTAATGAGAAGCTTGATTTGTCTTGGGTTGCGGGTATCGTAGTATGACAGTTTTCGTGGTGCAGATCGTGGTTATTATGCAACGTTTCCTCAAGGTCCTAGGGTCGAATTTACCCATAACAATAGTTAATTGCTTAGCAATTATTAAAAAGATATAAATATAAGCAAGCAAGTTTAAGACAAATTTGTAATCAGTTTTAGTTTTGATTAGTGAAATTGTAGCAGAAAAAAACAAATATTTTAGGATACTTGAGTTTAGTAAAGAAAACTGTTATAAATGTATAAATAAGTTTTTAAGAGTTTCTTTTAAAATATTAAAGAGATTGTTACAGCTTTATCTGTTCCAGAATTGTGTTTTTGAATTAGGGTAATAAGAAATTTTAGTCTAATACTAGCTATTTGTTTAATTAACAAATAGAAACTAGTTTTGAGTATATATTTAGTTTTTGTGGCTTCTTTAAAAACTTTATCAATATAAATATTTTTTAAGAAAATTAAAAAATTAATATGATTTGTTTGTTTCTAATTTTGTATAATTTTGTATTTTATCAGTAATTGAAAAATTTGCTAGTTAGTCAAATAATAGGTTGAGTTTAGGTTTTGATATTTGACTAGAGATTGTTTATTTGATTTTTGGTATTGTTGTTACTGTTCTTTATTAAGTGTTTCATTTGTAATTAAAATAAGAGATGAAATTTAAAGATAAGAAGATCTTTAATAATTGGTTATTTTTAATATAACTTTTGTTGTTTGTATTATTTTTGTTGTTTTTGTTATATTTGTTTTAATGATATTAAAAACTTTTTAAAAATTATGATTTTTTCTTCTTTGGGTATTGTAATAAGTTTGATTACAATAGTAGTTTAATATTATATAAAAATAAGTGCTTTGGTTTGAGTAATAGGTTTGAGTTTGAGTTTGTGAATACATTTAGAATGTACTAAAAATCCTTTAATAATAAGAATAAATTTATCAAGAAGTGAATGTGTATTATTTTCTAAAAAGACATATAAGATATTTTTATTTTAGCAAATAATACAAATATGTATATAATGTGAATATACTTAGATTTAAGAAGATTGTGTCAAGTTAAATAATATTCTTTGTTAAGTTAAAGAATAATGTAAAGAGAATGATAGTAGAAAACAGTAGTTGTTTTTGCAATTGGTGATTGGAAGATAATTTCTTTAAGTTGTCTAACTTGTTTAAATATAATATCTATATTTATATACTTGAATTTTTGAAAAGAAGAAAGAGGAGTTGCTTGTCTAAAGAGATGTTAAATTACTAGATATAAAGAATATGTAAAAATTTTGATAATAGTAGCAATCAATAATAGGTGAATAAGAGTTTTAAAATAATAGAGAGATTTAGAAATACTATATTCAGATGAATTAAATGCAAATAATATTACTTTAAATTGTATAAATTGCACTTTTTGAATTATTGTACTATAATGATCATTATACTTATTATGAAAATAGTTGAGGTCAAAATGATCTGGCTCTTGAATGATTAAAGTAGACATCTTATTTGATAGAGAAGAAAAAATACTACAAGAGTACTTAAAGATAAAGTTGAAGTTACTTAGTAAAATTTTTTATTATTATCTATTGAAATTTTTAATATATAAAATTTTATAAGAGTAAGGATTGCTTGATAGAGATATAATGTAATACTGTATCTACTGCAACTGCTGTAGCTTGTGTAACCTTAAGAATAATTTGTGTAATATATATAGTACAAGGTGTGGCTAATGTGACAAATCTGACTTAGTATAACAATTCAGTTCATATTCTAAAAAAGCTTTTAATAGTATACAAAATTAAATTAATAGAAGAAGTGAAATTAATAAAAAATTGTATCCTATTTTAGGTAATATTAATTGGTTTAATATGAAAATGATTGTAATAATAATTTATTGTTATACAAAAATCATGTAAGAGAAAAAAATTTGAGATAAAGTCAAAAAAATTTTTTATGAAGTTTATAAGAGAGTTAAAGTTATTTGTAAAGATATCTCTATTAATATTAGGTCTATCAAGTTTATTGAAACCTTGTTTTAATTAAAGAAATGAGCTTTATAACTTTCCTTAGGACTATAAAGTAGATTATAAAGCTAGTTGTAGAGAAATAATTAAAAAATAATTTAGAAACCCAAAGTTTGTTATTGCAGTATTAAACTACAACTTGAAAGTTAAGTTCTTGAAACTTTCAAAATATATGTAAAATTAGAAGCTAAGCAAGTTTATTTAAGATGCCAAAATTAGTTATTTTAATAAAAAATCAGATATTAATAATTTTAGTACTAATAGATTTTTAGCTATTTTTGTATAAAAATAATTTATAGAAAGTGTTTCTATCTTTTTATTTATTATTTTGTAATTAAAATCTTTTTAAAAAATATTAATTATTATTTTGTAGTTAAAGTCTTCTTAAAAGATACTGTATTAATTTAGTAATCAAAATTAATATTAAAATATTTTATTATTCAGATATCTATATTATAAAAATTTTAATATTGTAAACTTTAAAATTTAGATTTATATTATATATATGATTATTTTAATTTAATAAATTAGATTAATAACCAAATTAGATTAAATGTTTTTTAAAAATAAAATTAAAAACTAGGTTTTAGATAATTTTATATTATGTGAATCCAAAAATTAATTTTGTATAATTTAAATATGATAAATAAATACTTTTAACAAGTATTTTTATATTTTTTTTATTTTTTTTAAATATTAATAATGAGGCCATGTCTTTAATTTTATTGAAATTTAATTAAAGTTTTTATAAAAAAAGCTTGCTTTTAAATTAAATATGAATAATAAAAATTCAGACATATAATCTGTAATATAAACCTATAAGAGTAGCTAAGACTTATCTAGATTTGGATTTGCATAATAATATAAAAGAGAAGAGTATAGTATTTAATCTATTAGATTGTTTAAAGATCAATTTTAATAATAAATTATGATATTGAAATAGAAGGTAAAGGTAAACTAAAAAATGACTATGAGTTGAGTTAGTAAAAAGTGTAATTTGAGACTGGACAGAATATGAAATACAGTATGAAATTCATATTTGTTTGTATATTTGTTGGTTTAAATAAAAAAGAAGTTTAATAAAAAGAGTAATAGTAATACAATAAAAAATAAAAACATTGTAAATAGTAGAAATAAGATTAATAGGAAGTAAACCAGATAGAATAGAAATAAAAAAAGATATATATAAAAAGTTATGCAGTTTGAAACTGTTAAGTATAAAAATTTCAGTATGTAATCAGAAACAAGATTAGCAAGTATATTAAGAGTAATTGTATTTAAAATACTATTAAGAAAATTAGAAATTAAGTAATAAATTGTTTGGAATAAGAGACAGATAGCCCAATAAAGTGAAAAGTTAGTATGGATGCATTGATAACAAGAAGAAAAAAGAAAAGAATTATATTTATAAAGAATATAAGAAATAGGAAGTTTATTTATAAGAATTTTAATACAAAAAGTTTTCAGAATAAATGAATAAAAGTGTAAGCAAAATTAGAAATTTTTTGATTGTTATTAATATAGAGCCATGCAGTTTCTTAGTTAATATCAGATGCAATAGTAGACTATTGTTAAAAATAATATTAAAATGTTCAAAGTGTTATAATATAGGCTTGGCATATAGTTTAAATAGAGTATCAGATAGGAATTTCAATAGAAAATTCATTAATAAAAGGAGTATAATTAAGTTATAAGGATTATTAATTAAGAATATTAAGTAAGGTAATATTTGGTAATTGCAAACAAGTTTGTCAGCAAGATTGTTAAATAGGTCATGTTTGTGTACAATAACTATAAAAAATAAACTGAATTTCATAAAATTTAATAAAATTGATGAGGATTTATCAGATAGAGAAATATGAATTATGAATATAAAAAAGAATAAGTATTAATTAGTAAATATTATAATATTTAGAGATTACTAATTGTGAGTTAGTAAATATGTAGACAGAGCAATGTTTAGAAGCAATAATAATTATTAAAAGAATAGTAAGAATTTTAACTTTAAAGAAGCATGACCATAGTTTAACTTGTGTCTAAAATAAGTTAATAGTTGTAAAGTTATCAACTTGAATTCACCTATATCTATAGAGTATTATAAGATATTAAGATTGATAACAGAATCATCAGTATAAAATAAAATAAATAATAGATTGTGATTTGAGTTAGCAATAGTCTAAAGATTATTAAAAAATTAATATGTTTCAAAAATAGAAGCTAGTTGTTATAGATAATTGTAAGTAAAAAAGAAGGTAAAATATGTAAAAAATATCAAAAAGTAACAGAATATATAATATCAAGAAAGTTTGTATGAAGATTAAAAGTTTTGTCAAGATTGTTGTGACAAAGTAGCTTAATAGCCAAGTTAGTAAGAATAAAGATAGTACATTTGTTAGCAATTATATTTGAATTGAGATAGCATTTAGTATATAATATAATGGTAAAAGGAGAAGTAAAATAAAGATTAGAGAACTAAAACTAAAATGAGCAGTGCTAGTAGTTGATAAAAATAAATCCAGTAGATATATTATGTCTTCTGATCTTGTTAAGAATTATTTGATTATTAAATAATAGTGAGTAATCAAGATTTAGTATTAGAAATAAAGTGATTTATAAAATAACAGAAATAGTATACAGAAGATAAGTTATAATAATTATATAGAGTGTATTGATAAGAATGAATTATAATAATATTCTTAAGAATTATAAACTAATGTAATATAATACCTTTTGAAATTTTGTTAAGTTTGGGTAAAATGTATTGTCAGTGTAGTAAATATAAATTATTATAAATAATAAGTTATCTATAAAAAAAAGTTTATAATATCTATGTTGTTTTTTGAAAATAAAATATTTTAGATAAGAAGAAAGAAGAGATTCAAGAAAGATAATTTTATTATTTAGAGTATATGAAATGTTATAGATTGGGTTAGTTGAAAAAGTCCAGTTTATGTATTTAATAAGTTTATTATTTTGAAGTTTGTAATTAAGTAATTGGGTTTATTAATAATTAATTTAGAATGAAAAAATATTAATAGAGAACCAGAGATTGTTTTGGAGTTATTAAATTTATATACAAGTAGATATAATTAGTAGATCAAAATTGTTAAATTATTTAAGAAGATTGAAGATATGGTGTTGTAGTTAAATATCTTAAATATATTTAATATTGTAGATTTAAGAATGTAATAGAATACTAGACAGTATTCTATGATAAAATTTGGCTTTGAGCTTAATAAGACTAATATATTAAATGAAAATTTTGTTACAAATAGACTAGTTAATAATAATATTATATAAGTGGTATTTGATAATAAAAATGATAACTGTATTAATAATATAATGAGTATATGAATCAAATATATATTTTGTTTTTATAATTTAGATAAACTGAAAGGATTCAGAAATAATTAGTTTTGTTTATTTAGATTGTCTATTATCTAAAATAAATCAACAATCTAAAAATTTAAAGGATTATTTAAAAGAATAAAGCAGAAATAGATGATTATTATAAGAAATAGGAGTATAATAAAATAGAGAATTATTAGTAATTCAGATAGATTTTGAGGGATTAATTTGGATATTAGTCATAATATAAAATGATTTAGCTATAGATAATATATAAGATAGTTCAGTTTGTAAGAAAGCAATCCAAAGAGTATTATCTATATATACTAGAACAGAGCATTATTTTTGTAATAAATTAGATGTTTGTAGTTTTAGATTGATAGTCAAATAGATTATAGAATATAAACAAATACTTTTGAATATATGTATAAAATAAATGGGTCATAGTAAATATATTATAATAGAGATATAATTGTTTTATCTTGCTTAATACTATTGTAAACTGAATAAAAGGAAATAAGACCAAGATTAGTAATAATTTGGTTGTGATAATCAGTAAAAAGATTAGTAAGAATGTTAATAATAGATGAGATAAATAAGAAATAGAGAAATAAATATTTAAAAAAAACAATGTTTACAGAATTATATATTTTGTTCATATCTTATAAGAGTAAACAAATCTTCTTATAATTATAAATAGTATCTTCAATAAGTTTATTAAAAATATAAATAGAAATTGAAGTACTATTATTAAGGAATATAATATAGTTAAAAAATGAAAAAATAGAATTTAAAAAAAATATAAAACTAAATCAATTTATAAGAATTTTTGTATAAAATTTGTAAATATATTTGATTAGACTAATAGGTTATATGAGTTTAAGATCATTATCAAAGGTGTTGTGTTTAGAAATAGAATAAATTCTATTATATTTCTATTATTTAGAAATTCTGTTTTCAAGAAGACAATAATTAAAGAGAATAATAATAACAGAAATATATTAAGGACTAATGTATTTAAATTTTATAACTAATATCTATAGGATTATAAACTTTGTTATTAAATAATTATAAAAACATTTAGAGAAGTTCTTTATTAATAATAAGAGAGTTAAGAAAATAATATTAAATTAAATTAATATAAAAAAATAGAAAATATTGTTTTTAGAAATTATTAAAAAGAGTTTCATTAATAGATCTAAATGTAGTCTAATTATAAAAATGAAATTAGATATGTTATTTAATAAGTAATGAATTAGTAATAAGTTGATTTGATAATTTTATATTTGAAAGGTGAATAGGTTGATAATAATAATTAAAGATATTATTAACAATCTGAATAAGATGTGTTATAAGAATAACATATCTTTTGTCATTAATTTTATTAATTTGTTGTTAAAATAGGAGAGAGTTTTCAAGATAATAACATAGTAGAGTTGTTTTCAAATAAAATGAACATATTGAAACTATAGTTGAATACAGGAAGAGTTGATGAAAATAAGTAATTAAAGATCACATGTGACTGTTTATTAATTTGAAAGATGTTTTGGTTAATACTTGAGAAGTCAGAAGATTGGATGAGTTTTTTAAATATTTTTATTTTTTACTATTGTTTAAAATAAATATTTATTAATTATATTATTGACATTTATTGTTATTTTCTTTATCAAGTAAAATATATTGCTTTTTATTTTTTATATTAATAAGATAAAATGTTATTGTAAAATAAAAGTAATAATTTTTTTCACTCTTCTCTGCAGATCCCTCGACCAAAATTTCCAGGAAGCAAAACTTAGTAAAATTCAACAAATAGACTAGTAAACAAGACTTAAGGTACTAACAAAAAAGACAGAGCAGCAAAAATTGCATATAGTCTAATAGAAGATATGAAGAGAGTCTTAAAGTCAACAAAGAACAGCATAGAAAAAACTTTATAAAAAGTAAAAGATTTTCTGTTTGAAAAATTAAGAAATTGCCAAAACTCTGTACTGTAGATCCTTCAAGTTACACAAGAAACTGCACTAGTACAAGCAAAGTAAACAAACAAACACGTACATCAACTAGCTTAATCTAGATACAATATGTGACATAGAAACATATAGAAAACAGTTGTACAATATGAATAGAAACCTGTTATAAGAATACAGAGGAAGCCTTAATGCAATTTTCATAAGAAGGGCATATGAGGTAATGAATAGTATGCACAATAAAATTTTTTTCAATGAGACAAGCAAGGCATATGCAATACCTAGCAGAGAAGACAATATTGTCACAGTACTTACAAGACAAAATCCAAATGAAGTGGCAATCATCAAAACAGCAGGAAAAAAAGTAAGTATAGAGGTAAGACAGATAAATAATAACCAAATAGAAGCCAAACCATCCATCTATATGGAAAAAGAAGAGGAACAAAAAAGAGGACAAGAACAAGAAGATATAGAAATGAATGAAAAAAAATCAAGACAGAGATCAACAGCAGAAGAAAAAGAAAGGAAAAAAAGAAGAAAACAAGAAATTGAAAGAGAAATTAATATAGTGGAAGTACCACTCGAGGAAAGCATATAGGCATCAAGCAAAAGAGGCTGCAATCAAAATAACAGCCTACTTGCAAACATATTAGCACACAATGTACCTAGAAAGACCAAATAAGAACAAATGAACTTTATTAGATAGTCATTAAAGAATAACAAACATGTCAAAAACATTGAAGAGGTTTTCAAGAGAGGAAACCTTTGGATAGAGATAGACTTTGACTATGAATATGACAGAAATGAGGCAATACAAAGAATTAGCAAGAAAGAAAGTAATTGATACAAAATGATTGCAAAAGAAGAAAGAATAGACAAGAAGAGAAAAGAGAAAACATATGATAAAGATTTTCAAAAAAAAAAGAACAATATATTAAAGTTTAAAAAGAAGGAATATGAACATCAAAAAAGCAAAAGAGAGCTAACAGAAGACCAAATAGATATTAGAGAAGAAGAAACACAGATATATAAATATATAACAATCTGGGATCTACCAGCAGATATAAACTGAAAAGAGATTGAATATATGTGCAGAAGATTTAAAAAAGCACATATAACAAGAATAAAGAGATCCAAATACAAGTCTCTTGCAATAGTCCAAATTGAAAAGTCAGAAGAAGAAGACATGCCATGGTCGATATCAGTTAATGGTAACAAACTGGTAAGAGTAACAGAAGGTGAAGAAAATTGCAAAGCAAAACAAAAACAGAGTCAGTACATAGCAAAAATAACAGAGCTGCTAGGCAATGCCTCAGAAGTCCTGCTGCTATGTTGCCTAAGGAGCAAAGATGTAAAATTAGTATATATCTCACCAAACAGAAATGGAAACCAAAGAAGAACAGCAATAGTCACATTTGCGACAGAAAAAGAAATGAAGACAACCCAATCTAAACCAATTAGATATAATAATTTCCAAGTCTCCTGACTAAACAAAAAAGAAATGAAATAAAGAAAGAAGAAAGTTTTAGAGGAAGAAGAGAAAGAAGCTAGGAAAGAAATAGCCAAAATCACAATAGAAGACATATAGAAATAAGAAATAATTCTCACATACAAGATGCAGAAGAATGGTTAGCAGATAAAAACACTTCTAACAGAAAAAGTTGGGACAGTAGTTAGGTTCTAAACAGAAGATACATCAAAATAGAAAGTGATTCTCAGTTACAAAACATAAAAAAATGGTTAGAAGTTAAAAACACTAATGCAGAAAGAAATGATGAAAATATAACTGAAAAGAAGACAAGACTAAATATACAAGTATATGCAAAAACAAGCAGATGGAGGAAGTTTTAGATCAAATCTTAGATAGACTAAATCAACTAGAGAACACTCAGCTAGGCATAAAAAAAGGCCTAACTAACCACTCCTGAGGGCATCCAAGTTGAACTCATGAATATGGATGAGGAGATTAGAGGTTTTCTGCATAGTGAGAGAAGGACTTTCGAAGAAAGAAATAAAGAAAAATCTTCTAATCCAAAAGAAGAAAAGAAAAGAAAAGGAAAAGAAAAAGCAGAAAACACAGAAACAAGATACAAGCAATTAAAAGAGAAATAGAAAAAAGGAAAGAAATAAATAAAAATCACATGTCACAATATCAACAGACTCAAGACCAAAGGTTGAAATTAGAAAACCTGCTGGATTGGGCAGAGGAAGAAGAAATAGCAATCTTGGAAATAATAGAAACAAACATTATGAAAAAAGAAGCAAAAATCTTGTTATACAATCTTAATACAAGGTTTAAAGGTTACTAGGCAAGTGCAGTATTAGATAAGAAAAAAGGATCAGGTATTGGGATCCTAATAGATAAAACTTGGGAAAAACATGTTGAAGCAGTTAAAAGACATGGTAAGTACATAATAAAAGTAAGGCTTTACTTCAAACAACTTATACTAATAATAATAGGAGTGTATATTTCACCAAATGACAAAGCAATCAGTAAGAAAATACAGCAAAAAATTGTAGAAATAGTAACAAACATACAGAAATAGTCATACTTGGTGATTTCAATTATACAGTAGACAATATATTAAATAGACTGCACCTACAAACAACAGACTATAAAAAACTATCAATCTTTAATTGGTTTAAGAAGCAAGATTTTACAGACTTATTCAGGAATTTGCATCCAACAAAAAGAGCATACACATGGTCAAGCCAAAAAGCAGCAACAAGAATTGACTATATCTGGATATCAGAAACAATCACAGCCAGTCTCCAAGAAGCCAATATAGAGAAAGCAGAAGATATAACAAATAGTGACCACAAGATACTAACAACAGTCATATGGCTAAAGCATATAATGGTGAACCAAAGCAGTACAGAAATTAAACATAAAAACCAGATCAGGACAATATATTTGTATAAGAAAGCAAAACAAGAAGATTGGAAAGAATATACTGAAGAACTTCAAGCTCAATTAGAATGAAAAAAAGCACTGAAGCAGTTAGAAAAAGATAGTAGAAATACTTCATACAATACAGACATGCTTGACCAAATATGGAATGCAATAGAAGAAGCTATAATAGAAGTAGCAAATAAAAAAATCCCCAAAAAAAGATATTCAATACAAAAGCAAATAGAAGACATCATCAAAAGAAGTCATAACAACATAAATACATAACCGAACTACAACAGATAATCAAAAAAGCAAAGATTAGAAGAAACCAAGAAATAGAAAAAGAAAAAAAAGAAGAGATAAACAAGAAGCTTATAGACATTGGTAAAGAGATAGGAGTAGTGTTACCAAGGCTACACAAACAATGGTTGGAAGCTTGGATAGATGATATAAAAGGCTGGCAAAGAATTTTAAAAGCAGAAAGAAAAAAGATAGAAATGAGCTCAAAGAAAACAGATAAAAGAAAATATAAATAGAAATGTGAGATGATAAAAACTGACTAGGGATGAATAATTGCTAGCCTTCTAAACAAACCATACAAAAAGATAATTCTAAACAGATTTATAACCCAAAGTGAAAATGAGACCAGTCTAATGACAAAGCCTAAAGATATTATAGAAGGTCTGGCAAAACATTTCAGAAATCAATTTAGAAAGCGAAGAACCAAACTAGAAGAAATGCCAGAGGAATGGATAGAAGTATACAACCCAAAAGAGTAAATTAAGAAATCCTGATATGAAAAGCTAGAAGAAAAGATAGAAGATAAGGAATGGGAAGACATATTAAGAGAACTCAAGACCAACACAGCTTCAGGAATTTCAGGCATAAGCTATACTAATAAAACGAGCAGGAAGAAAATTGCAAAAAATCTTTAGAGACTTTGCAAATCTGATTTTAGAAACAGGTAAAATGCCAAAAAAGTGAAAAATAGTACAAGTCTATCCAATCTTAAAAGAAGTAGACTGTGAATATAATTTGAACAATATTAGACCAATAGCACTAATTGAGACCTTTAGAAAGTTAGTTACAAAGTAATAACAAAAAGGCTAGCCAAGATATTTATAGAAAGAGAAATACTTAAAGGACCAAATTACATAGGCCTACCTGGCAATTCTACAGAGCAGCCAATATATATACTAAATATGATAATAGAAGAAACACAAGAAAAAAACAAAGAAATATAAATACTTCTGCAAGACATGAAGAAAGCATTTGACTCAGTCCTATTAGAAAGCTTGGAGTAGGCACTTAAGAGTTAAAGTACCACAAAGAACAATTAAATATATTATTAACCTTTTCTGTAAACATTAACTCAAAGTGATTACAGCTTATGGCCTAACAGAAGAAATAACAGCAGGAGATGGTATAGACCAAGGAGAAGTGATTTCTCCACTCGTCTGGCAGCTCTTCTACAATCTACTGTTGGAAAGAATTCAAAAAAATAGATCACTAGGCTACACAGTAGTGCAAGAAACATTAAAAAATGCAGACAATAATTGTATCACAAAACATAGGCAAGCAGTGATTGCTTATACAAATGATACTATATAGATCATAAACAGCAAGGACCAAATGCTAAAAATTCTTGGAATTGTAGAAAAGTTCTTTAAAGCAATAATATTGAAATAAATAAAGCAAAATCAAAGCTTATAGTAATGAACTCTAGACTAAAGAAAGAAGATAGAGACATTATATTTAGACAGAGTAGAATAATAGAAAAACCAAAAAACAAGATTGTGAGATTATTAGGAATTTGGCTAAATAGTGGAATGAAAAAGTCACTAGTCTGCAAAAAAGCATAAAGAATAGTTAACCAAACAATTAAAGATCTTAGATATAAAAAAGTAACAATGAGCCAGATCGCATATATAAATAATACAGTAATAATCTCAAAATTAGGATACCTTTTGCAGTTAACAAAAGTATTAGAAAAGATGATTGACAAGATCTACCAGCCAATAATATGTTTGGCAAAACATAAGTGTAACATAATGAAAACAACAAACAACTGTATAATTGAACACAAAGATCTGGGTAATTGTAAATCACTAAGTCAAGAGATAACAACAAAGCAAATAAGCAGTTTATTCGCAAAACTCAACAAAAATGACAATTTAGGTAATCTAATAAAACTTAGAATAGCTTAAGGGTATTAAAAAGTAGGCTTAGTAAAAGACATTTGGGACTCTGAAAGAAGACCAGAAGAAATGATGTATTGGAAACACAATTTAACCTGTCGAACAATAGTTAAAGCAAGAGAGATGGGAATTAATTTCAAAGCAAAAGATTACCTATAGAGAGTACATGGCTATTGAACAAGTATAAGAGACTTAGTTAGGGTTAAATTATGGACAACAAAATTATATATTCACACTTACACCCATGAACCATGACTATTGTGATTATTCTGATTCTAAATTAATGTAACGCCTACACTGGGGTGAACAATGTAATCAATTATTCACTTAATAAATAAGACTGATTACGATAATAAGACACACTTAGTCATAATATTCATAATTCATAACATTATTAATTATAGATTTAATGCCATCAATATTCGAAAACATTGATAAAAGCATTAAAGTTGTTAGTACCACAAACAAATAGTCAATTAATCGAATTTTATGAAAATCGCTAATACATAAATGGGCACAATTAAGATATACTGAACCACATGCAGGTTAGAGGTGCGAACCGAATCCACGTTTACACCAATTAAAAATCATTTTGTGCTCCAAAAACAAGGAACATACGTACGTTGTTCCGTTTTAGGAATTTATTTACCAATTATAAACGTACAAAATTTGATATCATCTGTGGAACCAAGATTTTTAAAAATTATGTAATTCTTTAACATATTTAATCCCATACTTATTATTTTGTACTGATTATTTAAGGGTAAACGTAAAGGCTACTCCAGGAAATTATGATTATAAATGTATATTTCAAACCCTTGTTTAAAAAGTTTTCTACACATGTTCGATTTCTTTGTTATTATAACAAAGTTAATTTGCATTGTTTAATAATTATATTTTCTTATATATTAAACTTAATTCTGTATAATCTATTTTTAGTCGATCAATACATGCATTCTTTTTAATGCTATATGAAACGTATAAACTATCTCTTAATTTTCTAGGTTATTATCTTCAACTAGGAATATCGGAACGACAAAGAATTGAGGATTTGAATTTTCAGAATGGTGATCATTCAGCCTAGATAAGATGCTTATATTCGGATATCTATTGCGCACTTGTAACCATACACTTCGTTTCATCTTATACATGCTATACTTTGTAAGGTCGGCTACTACGCACTCTGATTTATATTTCATTTAATATGAAAACTAGTTCCTTCCAGAACCTTTAGTCTTAAGTTAGAAGCATCATATACAATCTATCATAACTAATCATTGTTAGTCGGTTATACTAATAAATTTTAGCGGCTTAGCCGATTTTAGTGTGATTCGGAATCTACCAAAAAATTTAGTTCCGAACTAAGGATGCTTGACGAAATTATTTTTGAATTTACGAAAGTCAAGTTACATACTTGATGAAACCGTTGACGACTGACGAAACCCCTGACGATTGACTAAACCCTTGACGAAGCCTCTAATGGATGAGAAACCTTTGCCGAAACTTTGACAAACTGATTCAGAAACAGAACAAGACTCTGTCGTAATACTCAACAAGCTTCTCTATAATGATCTTTGGATATGATAAACCTTAAATGTTTTCTAAAGTAATGTCATTTCATTATAAATTTTTATATATTTGCGCGTAATGCGAAATTATTATCTGTGCTTGGTTTATATTCCATTCAATAAACTTACATACGCTCGACCAATCAAAATTGATGCTTTCGTTTATAGACAAAACGGGGTTTTCTAATATTAGGTAAAGTTTTCTTGGTAACCACCTAATTAAATTCAATAAAATTTTTCTATTTCAATTTTACATATTCTTAGAATTGAAATAAGAAATCTCATTGAAACTAGTTTTTTAACGAAACTTCAAAGATTGTTTACATGTATGTAATCAATTTTGATTGGTCGAGCATAAGTTCGTATGATCATAGTCACATGATCATAATCCGCATTTTGTTGCACGAGATCCTGTTTGTCATAAGTTTTGTCAATCATCATAGGTTTCGTCAATCGTTAATGACGAAAGTTTCGTCATTCGTCCAGCATCTTTATTCCACTTAAAATCCTGATTTTGGGATTTTGGTCTTAATAAATATAAAAAAATTGACCGGTTAAGCCGTTAATTTACTTTAGCTTATTTATTTCAATATTCGTCGCGTTCATTAACAAAATTGTACTGCATATTAATTTCTTTTGGATTTAGTGTTGTTAGGCAAAATTTGCAGGCTTCATCACTGATGAAAGATGAAACTAGGTTTCGTCACTGACAAATACGAAGGTATGTTTTGCCCTCTGTCGAAAAATTTATAAAATTTGGGGTCGTGATTTGAAAATATGACACTATTAAAATCCACATATATTCTAATATTAATTCTAACCTTAAACACTAATTTAAACTATAAAAAAAAAGCGGGAAAAATTACCAGCAAATAATTTTTAAAATTCATATCAAAATGTGTCCAAATTTCAGCATCAGCTGCGACAATTAATAAATTCCAATATACATAAATTAATTGTACGGAACAAAGTGATTAGCAACGCTACGCAACGATATCTGTTCGTCTGCTTTCGCAATTTTGATTGGCTCAAAAATTACAAATGATAAAAAATAACATGTGCTTTATTATCTATAGACAATTTGTACAAATAATATATTAGTTTAGAAAGCAAAGTAAATTGCAAGGTTTAGCATAAAAGTAAAGATAATTAACATGTAAGATTATTTATATAAAATTTGATAATAAGAGATAAAAAAAAAAATATAATGATAGTATTAAAAAATTATTATTTTTATTTTTATTTTTTTTTTTAACCTTAAGCAGTTACGCTAGTACTTTATTAAGATTCTTGAAACTATTTACATTTATAATTACATAGAATTTCCCAATACTTAAGTCTAGCATCACTTAGCCATCCTATTGGTACCTAAGTGCAACTTGTCGCATTATCTCAGTTAGAGATAGACTGCTCATCTAACTACTTAAAGCCATATTAGAAGGGTCTTTTCCCCTCTGTGACAAGCATATCAATTGTCTTCCAAGCTTCTTTCTTCATTTGATTCACTCTTTCTAATTTCTTCTTCTTTTCTTCTTCTTTTGGCAATTTATTCTTCTTTGTTTTTTTCTCTGATCTTTTTTTAGTTCGAGCACCTTTTTTCATTTTGCTTGTTATATTAACCTTCTTTTCCCATTCTTGTACTTTTTCACAATGGATTCTTAATACTTGGTCATAAAATGTATTCTATACTGTTCTTTTTACTATATCTATGCAATTTGTATTACCTGTCTATTTAGAATTTGACTGATCCTTTCCTCAACCTCATTCATTATTAGTCCTTTTACTAAAGTTACTCTATTAGTAATTTCCTTTGTTTCTGTTTTTTCAAATAATGTCTCATATAGCACAAGAGATGGAATTTTAACTCTTTCATTTTCTTTAAGACTGTTTCATACTGTTTCTATTGCTACTTTTTGAATTCTCTTTCACAAGCTTTTTTGTCTAATACAGCTTGCTAGATGTGCTTGGGTTTTCTTTTCATCTTTTTGGCATACTTGACAGTCAGTTGTTATATAAATTTCTGGTCTTCTTCTATTTAGTTCTTCTAGTATTGGTAGGCTATCCATTCTGCATTTAATCGCTATAGCTTTTCTTTTACTAAGTTTTCTTATCGTATAATGTATATCTTTTGTTCTATTCATCTCTTTTTAAAAACTTGACCAGTCATATCGAGTATTCTCAGTTTCTGGCTTCAGTGCCTGAATTGGATTTGTTTCTCTCCAGCTCACTCTGATTTTGGCATTCATGACTATTTTACAAAGAAGTCTTGTTGGTAGATCAACTTTCCTGTTTTTCCATTCTAAGTGGTACTCTATCTTGTCACACTTGATTTTCTCTATAAATATTGTTCTTCCACACATTGCTCCTTTCTTTATAAGCAAATCTGCTCTGTCATTTCACTTGTCATTACTGTGACTTTTAACCTTAACTAATTCTATTCTATTGTTTTTGCTTTCGAGTAAACTTATAATATTTATTATCTACATTATATTTTTCTTTTTTAGAACTTTGTCATCTCTTATTGCTTAAATTGTTCTATTAATGTACATTAATGCTGCAAGACTATCTGTATACATTTCTATACCTTTCCCTTCTGGTATAGTTAAGATTGCTAACCATATTGCTACTAATTCTGCTATCATTGCTGAGGGCCAATCTTTGAGTTCTAGTGTTATTTCTTCTTCTGGTCAGTTTTCTTTATCATTAATCTGCACACAACCACTATCTATTTTTGTTGTATTATCTTTTCCTTCCCCTTTATATAATGCTCCATCTGTGTAAAGGATGTATTTGTCTTTGTTTCTTCTCTTGTTTTTCGATAGAGTTTCTATTATGATATCTTCAACTTTACTGTTAAATGCTTGTTTCTTGATTAATTTTGTCTCTAATTCTTCTATTTATTTAAGTTTGATTAGTCTACTTTCTTCTTTTCTCTATTCTTCTATTGTTCTATTTTCTAATATTTGTTCTAACATTGTATTAATCTTGTTATTATCTTTTTCTACTAATGTTTCTGAAACTGCCTTTAAGTTATTATTCTATCTTATCCACTTTTCACAATTGTTTGTTACTTATTCTGTTCTGTTCTCACACCCTTTGCATTTACTTATCTCAGTATATGTCTTGCCTTCTACTTTTTGTAATAGCCAATGTTCTGCTAAGATCTTTTTCTTTTTC
>CAJVQA010000289.1:0-37528 GCA_910591915.1 Cetraspora pellucida
TAAGTAGGTTATAGTAAATACATCATAATAGAGATGCAATTGTTTTACTCTGGTCAATACTATTGTGAACTGAGTAAGAGGAAGTAAGACCAAGATTGGTGATAACTTGATTGTAATAATCAGTAAAAAGATCAATAAGAATGTTGATAGTGGATGAAGGAAGTGAGAAATAAAAGAGTGAGTGTTTAAAAAAAGCAAAGTTTACAGAATTATATACTTTGCTCATACTTGTGAGAGTAATTAAATATCTTTGTAATTGCAAGTAGCATCTTCAATAAGATTGTTGAGAATATGAATAGAAATTGAAGTATTATTATTAGGAAGTGCAACATAGTTAAAAGGTGAAAGAATAGGGTTTGAGAAAAATACAAAGCTGAGTTAGTTTGTAAGAATTTTAGTGTAAAGTTTGCGAATGTGTTCAATCAGACTAATAGGTCATGTAAAATTAAGGTTATCATCAAAGATGTTGCATTTAGGAATAGAATAAATTTTACTATGTTTCCATTGTTTAAGAATTCTGTTATCAAGAAGGCATCGATTAAAAAGGGCAGTAATAGTAAAGATATATTGGGAACTAATAGTTTAAGCATTTTGTAACTAATATCAGTAGGACCACAGGCTTTGTTATTAGATAGTTGTAAGAGAGTTTGAAGAAGTTCTTCATTAGTAATAGGAAAGTTAAGAGAATGATACCAATTTGGATTAATGTGGAGGAGTGGAAGGTATTGTTGTTTCCAGAAGCTATTAAAGAAAGTTTCATTAATAGGTCTGAGTGCAGTTCAATTATGAAAATGAGATTAAACATATTGTTTAATGAGTGATGGATCAGTAATAAGTTGGTTTGCCAATTTTATGTTTGAGAGATAAACAGGTTGATTAAAGATGCTGTTAATAGTCTGAGTAGGATTGTAGTTAGAGTAACACATATTTTGTCAGTAGCTTTATTGATTTGTTGTTGAAGTAGAAGAGAGTTTTCAAGATAACAAGCATGGTAAAGTTGTTTCCAAATGAAGTGGGCATGTTGAAGCCATAGTTGAATACAGAAGAGGTTGACAGAGGTAAGTAATTGAAGGTTACATTGTGACTGTTTATTAATTTGGGAGATGTTTTGATTGATATTTAAGATGTTAGAAGATTGAGTTAGTTTTTTAATAAGTTTAATAATATGTTCAAGTTTTTTAAGAAAGAGATGTAGTAAGGTACTATGGGATGAATACTAGTGGTTGTAGCTTTGTTTGCAAGAGATTTTGTTGGGAATTGTATGAATAGCTGCATAGATTATGGAGCATTGAATTTTGTGCTAAGTAGTTTCAATACTTTCATCTGTAGTGCTATTAATGGGAGTTTTGTATTAAGAAAGTTGTTGAGTTAAAGTATCAGCAAAGGAGTTTCAGTCTTCTGTATTCATTATTTTATAATTGAATATATGACGACTGATTTCAATATGTTTTTGTAAGGGTTTACTGTAGATATGTGGAAATGTCCAAGTAGAGGTAAGAATTAAATGGTCACTTGAGGTAAAGGTTTGGCTGTTGTCAAGACTATAGAAAAGAAGGAATTGTATATTAAATTGGTCAGTCAGATGTAGTCAATATGACTACTGCTAGTATTGTTAGACCAAGTTAAATGTTTGTTGTTAAAATGGACTCCAATATCATATATATTGGAGTGGTTAAGAAAGTTGATAAGTTTATATTTAGAAAAGAAGCTTTAAGTATGATCCTGTATATTGAAATCACTAAGGATAATAGGATGAAGGTGGAGTTGAGAAGCTTGTTGAATCCAGTTGATTACTGTGTTTTGAGTTTAGTTATGAATAGCTATGTAGGTAGATGAGAGATATATTAAGATAATACGAATTTGACATTGCTTTGAAATAAAATATCAAGTGCAATAGCTCCTCCTGGGTGAGTATGAATATTGTAAATATAAGGTTTAAGATGATTATGAATCATGATGGCTGTTTCTTCTACAGAAGTAGGAGAATTGGATCAGTAGTAGGTAAAGAAATTGTTGTTGCAAAAAAAAAGATTAGTTTTATCAGAAATTTTTGTTTCAGTAATACTGGCAATATATATATTATTATTAAGACAGTAATCTTGCTAGGCTTCTTTTTTTGTTGAATTATTAAAGCCTCTAACATTGTGTGTAGCAATAGTTAGATTAAGATAATGAGAACTTGAGTTAGAAGAGTATAAAGTAAAGTTATAATTAATAGAAATTGAGTAATAGTTATTAGAGAGAAGATCAGATAAAATAGAAGAAAAGCTAGGGAAATTGAATCTGAGAGGAAGCTTATAGAATAGTGAAAAAAGATGTGGAGCAATAATAATATGATCTGACAAAAGAGTGTTATTAGGAAGGTATATTAAGTTTCATTGTAAGATAAATTAACAGAGAATGTGATACTAGATACAGTTTTGTTGTTATTATATTTATCAATATGTTGGATTAAAATCTGAATAGTTTGACTATGAGGGAGAAGTAGTAAATTGTAATAAAGAAGGAATTTGTTAAAACATGTGTGAAGATTATAGGGGATTAAAGATGTTGTAAAGATCTTTCAAAATTGTTTTCTATAGGGTCAATCACTATATGTTCAGCTCTTACAGCTGTGCAAGATGCTATAGTCTGTCCTGTATATTGGGTTTGACCATTATTAACATGGCCTTCCACATAAATAGACTTGTCCACCTGCCTACTTATATCATTCTCCTTATTAACTACAATGGTTGTATTATTTAATAAGGTGGTAGCTGTTTCAATATGTGTTGTAGAAGATAAGAAACTTAAAAAGAAGATTGTAGAAAGAGTGAGTCAAGGATTGAGACAGGTTGGAAGTCAAAGTTGAATTTTTTTACAAAAAATTTCTCAGTTGTAGGATAAGCAGTATCATTGAAGTATTTAATAATTTGTAAATAGGTTGATTTTTAGTTTTTTACTACAATGAAGTAAATAATAATTTGGACAAAAAATTTAGTATCAATAATGTTTTTGGAAATAAATTGATTGCCCTCTTCTTAAAAAGAAACTATATATTGTGATTTGCTGCAACAGTTTGGTAATATAGGAAGAGGTAGCAATAAAAGTAATAATTATGACATTTAGGATTTGTTTTGATTTTGTTTTGATTACAAACAAAATCTTAAACTTGATCTGCTAGTTTGTCGAGAGCTTTAGTAGGAATAGGTTGGTCAAGTAATGCAGTATGTTCTTTGTTTTTATAAAATAGTATTGTGTTAAAGGTTGAATGAATCTATGTTTCATCATCTTGAAGAGGAAATGTTAAGCGAGATTTGTTTAATATGTCATTAAAGAGTTTGGTACTATCATGAAATTTTTTATCATTAAGATATTGATATGATTTGTTGTTACAAGTGAGACAATAAAAATTTGCAACACGAGATACTTCTTTATGTCTTTTATGAAGTGAATTGGGTTTCTGAAATATATAAGATTCAGAAAAATGCTTGGAGAGTTGAAGAATAAAATGCTGACAAAATTGGATTTGAAGTAAAGTTTTAACTTTTTTTTTGCCAATAGTAAAAAAAAATTGTCAACTATAAGGAGGGTAGTAGGTTTCAAACTAGGAATTAAAATGATCAAGTAAGTTTTTTAGAGATGAAATGCAAAATCTTTTAAGAAATAGTATTTTAGAAATATTAAAAAAAAGCTTGATGTTGAATCTAGCATCTGATTGAATGGTAAGGTATTTTTGGTCAGGATCAGTGATTTGAATGAAAGATTCAATTTTAAATCTTTTGGGTCTAAGCTTTAAATCTTTAGTGAATTTTTAGTAATCGATTAATTGGTAGTTATTGAATAAAAAGAGGTGAAGTTGTACAAGATTGAGACAGAGTTAAAGGTAGTTATCAGTAGTATATGGAGAGATGGTAACTGGTAAAGCAAAATTTCAAGATAATTGAGTTTTGTAAAAAAGACAGTTGTAAATTTAAGGAGTAGATTTTTGAAAGTAGATTCAAGAAGATCAAAGAGAATAGTAGCACTTTTGTTAATATTAGAATTGCTACTATAAATAAGGTCAGTTAAGAATTCTGACCATTGTCTAGCCATAATACAGATAATATAATAAAATGAGGCCTTAAGTGAGATTAAGTAGGGGTTGCAGGTTTAATTTCTTTACCAGGATAAAAATTATAAAGAAATTTTTTAAGAAAAGTGAAAAGTTGAAGAGAAAATGTGGTTTGTAATTTTTTATTGGGTTATATTTCTGCAGTGATTGGAAAATTTGTAAGTCAGTTATATGTAGGAATAGATTTTGGTTTGGCAACACTAGAGTAGGTTTAAAGAGGGGGTTTGTTAGAAGTACTGTTAGGTGGATTAGTATTGTTAGAGTTATTTAGGTTTAAATTAGTATTATCAGGAATGTTAGTAATTGGAGGTTGATTAGAGACAGAGTTAGTATTGGTAGTTGTAGCAAAAAAGGAGTCAATAAGATCAGAAGAAGTAGAAGTTTGATGAGAAGAGGTAGTAAAGAGATTGGTGATATGAGAGAATTTATGTAGGATGTTTTAGAAAGTTTAAATAAGATTTTTCTTAAATTGAGATGAGCTAGCTTCATGTTGAGATAAAACAGTCATATAAGTAAAATAATAAACTTCATTGTTTTTAGTGATGTATTTTTCATTTAGATAATGGCAATTATTTCTCTTAGTATAACCAATTGGAAGAGAACATTTAGGACAGATATGATAATATATATAAGAAATGATAGATAAAAGAATATTGTTAGTTAAAAAGGAGAGATTAGTTAAAAGTTATTGGACTGGTTTGTTGAGATTCTTTTTTGTATTACTGTTAACATGAACTATAGTGAATTCAGTAGTTTGAATATGGTTAATGTTAGTAGTTGAGATGAATTTGGTGTAGTATTTGCCACAAAGACAAGTAATCACAGAAGTAGAAGTAGGAGCTTGAAAAAAGTGAGTAATTTTGTTAGATCTGAGGTTTTTAGTTAAACAAAAAGTTGGTTTAATTTTAGGAGGAAATGGATAAGCATTGTTACCATTTTCTTCTTTATAAAGGGCAATTCCAAAATTGTTAGAATAGTTTTGATAGAAGTAATCAAGATCTGCAGTATCAGGATCTTGGTTGGTTAATATAAGCATTTTTGAAGTTTGTTATAAATTAAATGAACATTGTATTAGAAACTTAGAAAAATTTCTAATAGTTGAATAATAATTTTATAAGAGTGGCAGATAGAAACAAGAGTTGTATGATTGAGTATTACAGATATAATACTGGTGTGTAACTAGAGTGATTGGAGTCACAAAGATGACTCAGGTACTGGTACAAATAAGGTTTACAATACAAATTGTTGTGTACAATTAATAAAACCAAATAAGAAAGTAACTGATTGTATTTAATAAATTTCTATAAATAAGTGGAGCACAGGATTTTGGTGTAAATTAATAAAATATAATTTAGAAAATGATGATATAGTTACACAAAAACTGTGTAAAAGAAAAAAGGGATAGGGTAAGAACAAAAGGTAGGAAAAAGTTTTTGCAAGAGAGTAAAAGATAAATTTAGTTGTATCTTAGCTGATATTGGGTCAAAATTCTTCTTTCAGAACTTATTTTAATCAGACAAATATGTGCTACAACTTTAATTAAGGGAGTAAAATAAGTTATTGTAGTAGAAACTGCAAGAGAATTAAATTTTTAAAACTGGAGGCCAAAGGCCATCAGTACATTTTCTCTGTGAATTTAAGAGATAAATTTATAATATTTTCAGAATATATGTAAATTAATGAGCTAAACAAGTTTACTAAGATTTCAGGACAGGTTGTCTTAGTAAAATAAAAAGATATAAGTGTTTTTAATAAATGGTTTTTTAGTTGATTTTTGTGTAATAGATTTGCAGAAAGTGTTGTCCTTAGTTTAAGCCTTTGTTATTATTTCCAATTAGCAAAATTTATACAATATAGTTTCTATAGTTGTTTATAAGAGTATTTATTAATTTTAAGTAAAATTGCAATAATTGTTTGTAAAAATAGTGTTGTATAAAATATTAAAATTTTGTATAGTATTAATTAAAAATTTAGAAATAAGTTTTTTAACTATAATATTAAAATAGTATAAATTTAATTGAGAAGATATATGGTAAAATGCATAATAGTTATTAATTTTGAAAATAAGCTCCTTTTGTTGTTTATAAATAAATCAAGATCTGCTTTGTTAATATATTTGAATATACTAGTTTAAATAATATTAAAAATAATTAGTAAATTTAAATATATGTTTTAGTAGGTTAAAATTCAAATATGTTATAATAAAAAGTAGTTAGTATTGTGAAATATATTTTGCTAAAGTAAAAGTAAGTAAAAAGTTTATTTAAAAAGTTTTTTTTTAAGTTAAACTAGTTTCTTTAAGAACTAGAACATTTTATCAATATTATATAATAAAAACTCATAGCTAAAGTCTTAATAAAATTATCTTTATATTAGAGAAAATGACTAGTTACATATACACTTTTTGTGTTTAATTTAAATAGTCTATTAATAGTTCTATACTAGCTGTTATATTTGCAATACAACTATAAATATTGTCTATTTAAACTTTCTGTACTACAATCTTTACTGTATTACTAAAACATCTTCAGTATATATATTAATTAAGAAATTCTAGATACTAACCTATACTCTTAGAACTTCTATCTTATATCATGCAGATTATCTTTAAAGGTATAGTTACTAAAGTCTCTTATTTTCTATATACATTAATCTAGTTTTATGCAATATTCTATAATTATCTAATATTTGCAATTAGTGCTAATTTTAAACTACTATGTTATATTATTTCTATTTTTATAAAGTTTATTCAAATTTCAGTATCTATCTCTTTAATATCTTTTTATTTTCTTTTATTAATCTTTTTTTGATACAGTTCTTGATTCTTTAAACTAACAATTTAGTTATAAAGATAGGGTTTAAGACACAGAGACATGTTATATAACTAAAAGACATGTCTATTCTTAAGAAAATATCATATAATTAGAAATTTTTATAAATTTATTTGTAATTACATATAATAATTAACTAATCAAATTATATAATTTTTTAAAATTATTAGAAATAAAAAAAGCTTTGTATAAAAAAGTTTATAAATTAATAAAGAATTAACTAACTTTTTTAATTTATTGTTTACAAATGCAAATATACTATATTATAATATTAAATAAATTTAAAGTTATACTTATCTAACTACTATAATTTAAAAGTACTAATTTAATAATAAAACTAAATACTAAATATCTAAATGTCTAGATTTATAAAAAAACATATTATCTAACAAACTAATTTTTAACAATATAATATATAAGACAAAAGTATTAAAATATTTGCTTCTAAGTAAAATTTTTTAGACTACTGATTATTTCTAATTATTGTTAAATAGTGAATATTAATTTTTTTCTGCATGCTAAATTGTTTTGGTTTATAAACAAAAATGTAACCTGATACTAACTTTTGAATTATCTAACCTTTTTTTAAATTATATTATAAAATGCAAAATGTAGTTTTAGAATTTATATATTATATTTTTTAACAATTTATTTTATAATAAACAATTTGTTTAAAGTTAGCTGTTATATGCAATGTATATATAATTATATATTTAATAATTAACTAATCAAAGTTGATGCATGTTATGCTGTAATTAACTAATAATAAAGTTTGAACACAATCTTGAATAGGTATACCAAATTTTTTACCTATGTTTTGAACTCTATATAAAGATCTTTATGGCTTTTATCAATTTAATAACATTGTTAAAAGTTTGTACTATTTTTTTACTCAAGAATTTCCAAATAGGATTTTGTTTCTTTAATTCTTTAGTCTTCTGCAGCTATTGGTTTTATTGTAAATTTGTACTGAAGTCTTACAATACTAGGTTTAATATTTATCTTTGTATATATAACAGTATATTTTGTATAAATACTTTAAGTTTTTAATAATAAGTAGGTCTCAGCTTGGTGTATTTAAAATTACAGATTCATAAATCTATCTAATTTATAAAAAATAGTTATTGTAATATAAATATATTTTTAAAATTTTATTATTTAAAGGTTGACAACCTATTCACTTTACTAAGTTAACTACTTTTTTAATAAAGATTTAATTTTGTATAATTTATAATAATTAAATTTAAAGTTTGTAAAATTATTTATTGCTTTATAGTTATATTTAAATTGATTTTCGATTAATTAAAAGACTAAAAAGCATTATGTATTGCATTTTGGAGAGGATCACATTGTCAAAATATAAGTTCTACAGATGTTTTTAATAAAACTCTAGTTGAATGCTTATCAAATATTAATCTAAAAGATTATATAGTATAGATTATAAATGCTTGTATAGTTAAAATATAATATAGATAATAAATTATATTGTTTAGCTAGTAAATTAGCTAAATTATTAAAAGAATTATCAGAATAAGCTTGTATTTTATAAAAGTTAATTTAAAAGTTATAGGATTTAGTTATATTAAGCATAATATAAACTAAATTTTATTAATTATAAACTAGAAATTAAAAAAAATATCAATTCTTTAAGTTTAAAAAATAGTAAAGATAACTAAAAGCATTGATATTAGTTTAGTTTTGTAATAAAAAATCAATTTTTTGCAACTTCTTTTATAGATCACTTATGCTAAATTTTTGCAAAAATTATTTAACTATTTCTTAATATTTTACTAAATAAACCTTATTTATATTCTTAAGTAAAGTTGTTAAGTAAACTTTTTTTCTTTTTAAATAACCAAGTTTTAGGTCTTAAAAATAACTAGCTATCAAAAAAAGTTTTAAAGCTAATATTTTTTGTTTTTTTTTTAATTTTCTATATATTTTATTAAGTAAATATATTTTACTATCTATTTAAAAAATATTATATCAAGGATTTACATACACTCTTTTTAAACCACACATGTTTAGAAGCAAAGTGAAACTAAACAAAAAAATAAACTACAATAGCAAGACAAACAAACTTAAAAAAAGTTTCAAAGCAAGGGCACTTGTTCTTGTTATAAAAAAAAGTCTTTTAAAGCTTTAACAATACAAAAAGCTTTAGCACTATGGCAAAAAAATGAAAAACAACAATAAATGCTGATAAGAAAAACACCAAAAATATAAAGCCTATATAAGTAGAAGTAGAAGGCAATAATTCAGATTCACTAGAACATATCAACAAAAACAACTCTAGCTAAGATGAAAAAGTAGCTTAAGAAACTAAAGAATTCAAGAAAATAACAAATACACATAAGGAAAAACTTAAAGAAAATAGAACATATATGATAAAAAAAAAAATCTCATTGGTAGAAAAAAGTAACACAACTTAGCAATATTCATAGAACAAGACAACAATTTTTTTTACATATAATAAAGAGGTTATTGAAGTTAATATACTTAATAAGAAGCTCCTTAAAATTAGTACATATAATGAGAATAACAACAAAACAACAACATGTAACAAAGAGGTTTCTGAGACTAGTAAAGGTAACAAAGACAACATGAAAACAACAACTCAAAATAAGTCAATGAATAAACAAAGAACTCTATTTTGAAAAGGAATACAACTTCTAGCTCTAGCAGAATAACTGAACTATTAATAAAAAAATAGTCAAGTTTTTTTCCTAAACTTAAAAAAAGCCAGTTAACTTACTCATTCTTTTCTCCTAGGAACACAATTAAATCAAAAAATGAAAATGTTCTTATTATAAATATACAAAGCCTATGATGTTCTTTTAATGAAATTATGTCATTTTTATTTGAAACTGCTAAAAATGACATTATTGCAGCTAAACAACATCTTACTAAAGAAACATAATTATATCTAGAAATCATCTTCACAGATAAAGAAAAACTAAAGATCTATGCAACAAAAGGTGTTAAAATTTTTAAAAAAACATATTTTAGATATGTTTTAATGAATATGAGGAAATTATTCTTGTTGGTCAAAATTAGAAATGTCTCACTAGGCAACAAAAAAGAACTATTAGACTCAATTATAGATGTTTTAAGAATATAAGTAAAATAGTATTGATTAAACCTCTATTAATTGAAGATAGACCATACCTAACAGATCAGTAGGTTATAATTTTTGAGACTATAGAGGATCTATTTTTAGAAGTTAAAATAGCAAGATTTATGTATATTTGGGATAACAAATTATAACAAAGTAGAAGGCAGCAGCAAAAATATACTATTTTTGCAAAAAAGAAGGGCATATTAAAAAGGAATGCCAGCTATTCCAAGAATCAATAACCTCTACCAACAATATCAAGACTTCAAAAAAATAATTGAATTATATGACAAAGATAATTTTGTAAATATTAGATCAAAACAAGAATCTTATGCAGCTAATCCTGCTAACAAAGAAGAAAACCTATACTTGCAAGATAATATACCTATTACTAACTGGGCAGACTTACAAAAAATGATTTAACACAAAATAAACAAAATGAGCTTTTGTTACCTTCAATGGAAATAGACAACAATAAAAGAAACTCTATATTAAGTAAAGATAAGAACCTCTCATCTGACCTAGTACTAGCATTTTGCGATAAACTAGCTGCACTGTATCTTAATGCAAAAGCATAGGCAGAAAACAAAAATATAGATAAAACATTATCTATAATGGAAGTTGACAATGAGGAGGTCCTTATGCCATCTTATAAAAAAAACAAAAATAAAAAAGAAAGAAGCTTACAGGATAAGAACCAATTAAGGCCTAGCCTATACATAAAACAATACAATAAGAAACTGTTTTTACAGACCTAATTGGGTTAAAAATTTTTTGTACATTTACATGCCTTCAAAATTCAAACTTAAAATTGCAACTTTGAATATAAAAAGACTAAATGATCAAGACAAACAACAAAAAATATTAACACTCTTAAAATTATATAATTTAGATTTAATAATGATATAAGAAACAAATCTCAAAAATAAAAATACTAGGAACTTTTTAAAATACCAATAGACATATGACTCATTCTAATTAGGCAAATTGGTAATTCTGGCTGAAAACAGAAATATTACCTTTAAAAATATGAAAATACACCAAGATGAATGAGTTATTATAGCATTATTTGTCTACAAAGGTCTCTTATTTCATATTACTAATGTGTATGCACTTCTAACACTAGCAACAAAGTAATATTTTTGATAACTGAACTCCTCAAATAAAAGAAAATGCAATAAACATTATAGTAGAAGGCATCATCATAATTCTAAAACCTGAAGTAATCAGAATAAGTCAAGCAGTACCTCAGCCAGACCTATCCAGGAACCAACTGTTAGAATTTACAAAAAATTTTTCAAACACTGCAGAAATCACAGGCTCTAAGCATTTTCTTGCATTTTACCAAAAAACACAAGTTGGTAACATGATGACAACATGTTTAGATTATATATTTATTAATGAAAATCAATCACATTTAGTTTCTAAGGTCATCATACAATTTAGTAACTCTGACTATTTCTTAGTTAGTTGCTTACTCAATTTCAACTGAAAAAAAAAACAACCATCTAGCTGGTGATTTGATAAACCATATTTAATAATGAAAAACTTAAAAAAAAGGTTTTTAAAAAAGTCAGTAAATTAAATGCAACAGAGGACTGAGATCTTTGCAAGGTCTACATACAATTGATTATAAGAGCATTTAGAAAGCTAAGAACAACAGAAAGCAAAATCCCAAAACTTAACAATAAAATAACAAAGTTAAGTAAAAAAATAGCTAGTTTATTAAATTCAAAAAGCTTGTTTTTATCTCTAGATAAGCTTAATGTATAACTACAAGAGAAGTTAACATCTTTGGCAGAAAAATGACATATCTGGTCCAAAGTGCAATAAATAAAACAATGTAAAAAATTAACAAAATATTTCTTTACAAAATATAAACAAAGAAAATTCTATGCAGCCTACTTAGAAATTAAAGTTCCAAATAATAATCATCAAAATAATAAGAACATTTTATAGTACATTAAAAAACAATATGCAAAAACCTACAATGCAGAAGAGTTTGACAAGAAAGGAGCAGAAGAAATTACAGAAAACCTTCTACAAGTATATAAATCTAATAAAGGCTTAATCAAAAGAATTATACAAAAAGAAATAATAAAAGTTATATAAAATCTACCAAATGACAAGTCTCCTAAAATAGATGACTTAACTTATGAATTCTACAAACTCACAGAAAAAGCAGTAGCATCAGTTTTGAAGAAGACCTTTAATAAACTCTAAACTCTGGCATCCTTTCAGTCTCATAGTGCAAGAATCTAATCATACTAATTTTGAAAAAATCAGAAAAACTAAACAATATAAACAACTGGAGACCTATTTCACTAGTTAATAGTGATACAAAAATTTTTATAAAGATTATAGCTAAAAGGTTAAATTTAATCTGTAATGATATAATCTCAAGCTACCAACAAGGCTTCATCACAAACAGTTCTATAACAAACACAGCTCTTGATATCTTAACAACAATAAGAGACTAAAAAGATAACTTTAAGCAACATTAAATGCTATTTGTTAATCAGCAAAAAGCATTTGACAGAGTAAATTATAAGTTTTTAAAATTAGTACTAAAAAAATAAACTTTGATCTAAGATTTGTTAACTTAATTTAAAACCTCTTCACTAACCTGGAGGCATATATGGTAGAAGAAAATAACCTGTCTGAATCTTTTAGAATAGAAAAAGGTATGTGACAAGGAGATTCTCTTTCACCTCTTCTATATATATTAGTATTCGAACCAATGCTAAAACAATTAGAAAGAATACTTAAAGGAATTTTATTAAAAAAGCAGTTCTTTAAAGCTATAGCATATGCTAACAATCTAACAATTGGCATAAGATCAACTACAGACTAAGATATATTAAAATAAGTATTTAAAACATATAAGCTTGCATCTAATACAAAAATCAACAAACATAAAACCAAACGCTAGGCAAGTTGGATTATCAAAAAAAGAACACTTCAAAAAGTAACAGAACATAAAACATTAACCATTCTGGAATACATGATTTAACCTAATGAACAATCTAAAAAAGACCTATAGCCAACAATGATCAAAAAGCAAAAAAGCTCTTTAGAAGGCATAGCACAAAGAAACCTTTCACTTAAAGGAAAAATACTAATCTTTAAATCATTAATAATCTTAAAAATTTGGTATATAGCATACCTTCTACTGCCAAATAGAAAACAAATAATAGAGATTAATTAGATAATTACATTATAGATAAAAGAAACCTCAAAGATGTTATCTAAATACTTAGTCTTTCAACTTTCTGCAGACCAACAAGGACTAGAAGCTCCAATTATAAAAGATATGCTTAACACAAGATTACTATCAGTTTGGCTAAAGTTTCTAACAGAAAACTTCTTATAGTCTAAATTCAAGAGAGAAAAGATTACAATGATAATAAAATAAAAAAGAAATATTCCAATTCTACAAGCTTTAAAAAGACTACTAATAAAATCAGCAGCTTGGCCAACAGAATAGAAACCATATATTCTTGTCTGAAAAAGAGTAGAAGGAACAGTCGATGCTTCTACTAATTGGCCTTGGTGTAAAGAAAATCTTTAGCAGAAGGAAAAAAAGGAAATGAAATTTTAGTAAAAAGTCTAGCAGAATTCTTAAAGAAAAAAATTACAAATTCTGTAAATACAAATCTGAAAAGAAGCCTTAATAACTAGTAGTTAGATGTAAAGGCAATAAAAAACAGAAAAAAGATATCGGCTAGTGTCTCCCTTCTTTTTGGTTATTATCTATGTCATATGAGTCTAGAAAAAAGTAGTGACTGTACATAGTGCATCAATGAACTGCAAACTATTAAGCACTTTAATATAAACTGCAAAATCAGCCAAGAAATTTAAAAGCTAGCTTACTCCTTTCTTGATACTGGACAAGCCAAATGTCCTTCCAGAACATTAGAAGAGATCTTTAATGCATTAAACATAAAGAGCAAAGAAGAATTACAGGCAGTACTATGGTTGTATATTAACACAATTTACAAAATCTGATGCCAATATACAAAAGTTAAATAGGAAGAGGATTACCAAACCCTAACAAGTATATTAAATACAATTAAATGTCATTTAAACAAAGAAATCAAAATAGTATAGTTTAGCTTAAAAAAATTTTCATCTAAAAAGAAAGAAAATATATATAAATACTTATATTTCAGATAATAATAAATATTATTAATAAAAGAGCACTACACATGCCTTTGACCTGAGCATCAGGGTTATAATAAAAAAAAATAATCATACCAGAGATGTAATAATCTAGTAAAGTGATTAGGTTGTCAACCTTCCAAGTGTAGTTTGGGTATTCAAATTTCATTAATAGTGAAAATTTAAAAAATCATCTATATAATATTTATATTATGATAACTGCTACTAATAATTGAATTAGGATATCTGTAATGATAATCATATCAGAATAACTGTCAGGCCATGAAGCATTAATATAACTTATTATACAAAGAAATACAAACCAACAAATCCAGTGATGAAAACATTAGATAAATTCTTGTGGCTATATAAATCTGTTAAAATTAGATAACAAGAAGTCTATTTGGGAAAATCTAAATAAAGAGATAACCAGATTTTTGACAGCCTTACTGTAAAGGCTAGCATAAAAAAACAAATACCAAGGTTACAGTACCTAGTCATAGTAGCCAGTTGGGCAAGAACCTCTAAGTTAAAGTTTTAGAAGTATCACCAACCAGACTACCAAAATAAACTAAAAAAAAAAATTAGACTAATTTAATATACTGATAGACTAATTATAGTTTTATATAACTATCTGAATTAAGCATTTGGTAAAAAAGTAGGTAAAAAGATATGGATATACTAAAGTACTAGAGTTATGCTTAAAGTAGATGCTAGAGTCTTTGTAAACTCTACAAGAACACAGCAGTTAAATAATATAGCTCTAATTGCAAATATTGATTCTGTTATAATAATACCTAGATCAGTTATAAAAATGAATACAAAAGACTCTGTAAGTTTACCTTAAAGATAAATTAGTTCTAAGTTTGAAATAATAATCTGGGTATCTGAATATAACCTAGTGAGTTAATATAAGTTATATGTTCAAAGGATTTAAAGTGGAACACTTAAGCAGGAGTGTTAGGTATAGCAATTGGTAGATAAACTCCTTAAATAGGAAATATAGAAAAGTTATATATGTAACCAATTGTATTCTCTTCTGTAGTAGTTCATAGATCACATTACCAAAAAAATCATTAATAAAGTCAAAAGACCAAAGAGGTCACCTTAACATCAAAAAATAAAAAAAAATATATTAAGTAATGCAAATAATTAACTCTTTATAATGATTACTTGTACTACTTATTATAATACAAAACTAATTATTACTCAATATTTTATTAAGTAAACTATTTCTGAACATTTATATAAAGTTGTTTCTGACATAGTTTTATACTTAAACAGCCAAGTTTTATATCTTTATGTTTTTTATCTAAAAAGATATTTAACTAAACCCTAAATCACTTCTATCTAATTATCTTAAAAATTTATTAAATAAACTACTTTAGCTAATTAGAACAAACAGAAAGAGCTCAATAACAGCTTTATTTTAATATATTATTTATTAAATTAAACCAAAATTAGTTAATTTATTAATAAAATACTTTGAACTTTCTTATAAATATTTTTTTATTTTTTAATTTTTTAATTTTCTTTTTTTAGAGGTTTTCTTTAGCCTACTTTTGTTCAATTTTGCCTAAACAGAGTTACTAATCCATATTACACAATTTATTTTTAACAAAACTCAATTACAAATTTTATTCATTTTAAATTTATACAAATTTATTTAACATTGCTTCTAACTTACAAATTAATATACAAAGTATTATGTATTATCTATAACACATTTCTAATTATTACTTCTCTTAACTATCATATTCTCTTATTTTTTATACATCTTATTTGTTACATCCTTCTATTTGTTATATTCTTTTATTTGTT
Organism: Cetraspora pellucida; assembly: GCA_910591915.1. Lineage (NCBI taxonomy): Eukaryota > Fungi > Glomeromycota > Glomeromycetes > Diversisporales > Gigasporaceae > Cetraspora > Cetraspora pellucida. The sequence goes on from CAJVQA010000289.1 coordinate 16,022, forward strand.
ATACTTTATATTATTCAAATTCTTTTAAATTCAGAAATTTTATATTAATTTTATTTTTAAATCTAAAATAACTATGTCTATATTTATTAATCAAGACTCAGATAAATATAACTTAGATTACTTTTTAGTCAAATATAATAACTATTTTGGTGTTATAGACAAAAAAACAATTTATAACAAATTAAACCTATCTAATTTGCTGTACATCTAACTGAATAGTATAAAAAAAACAAAATTTATTATTTTAAAGAACCTTATTAACTCTTTGTTATTCAACATTTTGTTAAACCTATTATACTTTATTCACTTTTTGCATTTTGCTTTTAACAAAGAATTAATAACCTAAAAACACTTGGCATCTCTACAAAAATTAGATTACAGTAACTTCAAACCAACCTCTGGTCTGCTACTAACATTCTTTAGCACAACTAACTATTTATTGATAGACCCAATAAATTCACACTTAGCTTCAAAATTATACAATTTTTACAACACTTGGGCATTTCAATTTTAGCAAATTCTAATATCTCATGATTATCAACTATTAGAACCTATACTTATTCAGTATCCCAAATACAATACTTTTAGAAAACAATTTTGAAAAAACAATATACTCTATCTAGAACTTCTATATACTACAGATAACATTACTTTACTTAATGGCATCACCTTTCATACAGACTTTATTACCTAGCTAAAGAAAGGCAGCATCTTTGGTTTACCTATTTAGAAGACATAATTTTGTCTAACAGACTGCACCACCTAATTCTTTCTTATTTTCAATCATCTGGAATTAATGCCTTTGCATATAATACTTTACCAATTAAGAAAAAATTTAAACCATGGTTACTTATATATATAACAATAATAAAAAGATTATTATTGGCAAAATTAGCAAATATCTTCCAAATACAAATCAGTTCTTTATCTTATACTAAAATACTATTATTGATTTAGAACATAATTATTATTACTCTTTTTCAGATCTGAACTGCACACTATATACAGGATGCCATCTCAACTCAAATAAAATTAATTAAATATGCTTAATAATATATCAGCAACTATTTGTACCAGTATTTTAGGAAGAAAAACTTTTAAACTCAAAATTAATGCTAACTACCTGGATCTTATCTACTTAACAGTAATTAAACATTCTTTATGAATTCCATATAACTATCCTACTATCAATATATCAAATTCAACTATTTCTAAAATTTTTAAACCTAATGAATATTCAAACAAACTTAAGGAAATTTTTCAAAACAATCTGTTATATAAGGAATTTATTTTTTATACAAATGGATCAGTAACTGATATTGGAACTAAACAAAACTCAATAAACATTGGATGGGTCCAAGTCAACAGTAATAACCAAATTCTTTATAAATTCTCAGCTAAAATTTACTTATAACTATTAGTTTATAAGGCAGAGCTCTTCTCTATTTTATCAACAATTTCAACTATACTTTGTAATGCAATACTTCAAATGTATACTAACTTACAATCTATTATCTCTAAATTTTATAAACTTTTTACTCAATTTAATAATCTTAACAAACTTTTTAAATTTAATGCATGATTTTTATAATATATACTTATTAATATTATCAAATTCTTTAATCCAAATATTAACTTTCATAAAGTTCAAGCTTATACAATTAATATCTTTAATAACATGACTAACTCTTTAGTAAAAAACACACCTTTTCTTAACTTTAAACATCCAATATACAAATATTTACAATCTTTTTTATATTTTACAATAGAAATAAAATCTTGATGAACTTTCTACCAAACATTTTGTTAAAAATATCTGTAAAACACACATACTGATAATGTGGTCTTTACAAAAAAGAAACAATAAATAGGCTCATATTAATCACTATATAGACTAAAAATCTATGTGACTATATATTAATTATAATCAAAAACCCACATCTAACTTTATTAGCTTTAAACTTAACCAATCTAAAATCTTTAAAATTAAAGTTCTTCTAAATCAACTACCAACATACTTTTTTTATCACAATACCTATCTAATAATTTTTTCAAATATTAACTGCTTTTAATACAATCTTTCTGACTCCTATTCATACTAGTTAACTTATTCTAATTCATCTCTTATTATAAACATTATTAACTTATCAATTCAATATATTTTATCTAAAACAGGCCTCAACTTATCTACTTGTCAACTACATAAACTTATTTACAAAATTTAAAACCATCCTTCATTTGACTGAATACTATTTCAAGCAAACTCTTTCTATCTTGACTTTATTCTTAAAAGCCTTATATCTAAAGTCCTAATTAAAATAATTCATAATTATAATATACTTATCAAAATAGTCTTACAAACTATTATCCAAATACTTCTTAACATTAATGACCAAATCTATAATCAAATATAGAAACCTTACTGTATTGACTTTTCTAACTGAAAAAAATAATAATATTACATCTCTTATAAGCTCTAACAATAAGCATACTTCTCAACAAATACAGCAACTTAAACATCACAAAAGATTACATATAAACTATATATACTTATGTCTATGTGAAATAGCAAATTAATTATATTTATATTCTAATATCTGTCTACTAATTGAACAAGCTATTAGGAAAATTAATATATGATCAACACTCTAAATTAATCATAGCACATCTTACAATTACATTTTAACATTACAAATCTAGGTAGGCCTTGACTACTATAGTTAGTTTAGGTCACAAATAAAATTGTCTAAGCTTTAATTCTTGCATATAGTTTTTATTTTGTAGTTTACAAACTTAGTATATTTTAGTATATAGTATATTAATATGTACAACTAAAATTACTAATAAAGATAAGAGCAAGGCCTTATCTTAATACAAAAAAAAATAAACTTTTTAGTCAAAAATAGTAATACTAATAAATAAGATAATTTTATATTATAATTTTATTATAAAGTATCAGATTTTATAAGAAAACTTTTAGTATTAATATTATTTAAAATTAGAGCTTATTAAAAAACAAGAAAATTAAAAAAATAATAAACAAAAACTAACAAAAATGTTAAAAAGACATAGCAAAAAATAAAAACAAGTATATAATTTATACAAATAGTGCAACAAATGTAAAGTTTTATAACAAATAAATTATAAGAAGCTTTGTTTAGAAATTTTAAATAAAAAGTATCTTGATCTTTAATAATATCACTTATGAAAATCTTGATCAGAAAAAGAAAGCCTAAGGGAGATAATAAAAACAAGAAATTTCAAACTAAAAAATAAAATAAAAATTTATGTAGTTAAGCATGATAGAAGTTTATTTTAATTGTTTGTTATTTAGATTATCAAATTAATTATAATTAGTTAATAGATTATGCCTAAAATATATGTTATATAAATTATACACAAATTTTTTTTTTAGAATGATATTGAAACACTAGTTGTTCGTATAACCAGGCAATATTTTTTTTTACAAATACATGCTTCAAGTGTTGTTTAAATTTTTAAGATCTCTATGGATCAAATAAGAAAAGGTAGTTCGCTTATATGTAAAAACAGGAAACATTATAAATTTTTTACTAGTTAATAAACTGAAAACTTAAATGTTTAAGCTATTTAAATCATTACTCTTTTTTTTATTTAGTGTTTATTTTTCAACATATACCATGCAAGAATCATATAACAGACTTAAAACTGAGCGACTTTGCTTAGAAAACAAAATATAAGAACCTTGTAAGTTACATTGTAATAAGGTAACTGTTAGCAAGTTTTAATAAGCCCTTTAGAGACAAGAGGTCTGAATTTAATGTTTAGATTTATTTAATGTTTATATTTAGTCAGTTTTTTGTAATGTGTTTAGTTTATTAACTGCTTATTTAAAGGGTTGGTTTATATATTGTTGCATTATGTAAATTTTTTGTTTAAGTTCACAATAAATATCACATTTCCAACTTTACGCGTATCTATCTATTCTTTAATAAATAAGATAAAATATTTTGTATAGATTTGTAATTTTTAGGTCTTTTCAATACAAAATTTTTTACATTTTTCTAGTAAACTTAGAGTATCGAATTTTTTAATAAAATTATGTAATTTGATTGGTCAACCATCACGGGTAATCAAATGTAGATAATACAAATATCGACCAATTAAAACAAACTTCTATCATTCTATGTTGTTAAATAAGAAACATATCGATATGGTAGCGGCATAGCATCTAATTGCCGTAATTATTCGACGGAGCCAAAATTCAGAAATAGACTAAAATTCTGGGTCGGTATACATCGGAACGTTCAGGTATTACTTAATACTACCTCTGTTCCGATGAATTCTTATCCAGGCTTAATTTTGGTTCCGTATTTGTAATTACGGCAAAAATACGGCACGTGTCGTAATTCGATAATTTTCAAACTTAATTATACCACCAACTATAGTTAGAACTGTATAGAGAAAAAAATTGACAGGAGGTGAATAAATTATTTAAATACTTTGGTCAATCGACCATTGTTATAAATCAACTTGGAATAAGTAAATTTTAAAAAATATCAATAATTTAATTTTAACGATATATTTCTGTTACATTAATTATTTTATCACAATTATATAACAATATATAACTGATAAGAATATTTTAAGCTAAAATATGGATAATTCCAAAATAATAAAAATTGCTAATTTATTATTTGTAAATTCTAACTCTCCTCAGGATTTAAATAAGAATTTCTTAATTGGATAAGTGACAATAAAGATATTGCGACTTAATGCAAAAAATTGAAATGGACAGATTTAGTATACGAATATACAAATATAAAAACAAACCAATATGCTATAAATTAATATTCACAACTTAACGCTAATATAGTAATTCAATTTATAGATAATTGATTAGAAATGCTTAATTTAAAATTTAGATTTTTAAGTTATCTTCATACTTACTTCCTAATAATTTAATTTATAGATAATTGATCAGGGATGCTTAATTATGAAATTTCGATTTATAAGTTAACTTCATACTTACTCCCTAATAATTGATTTTTATATGTAATTTAGTAAAGTTTTGCCTCATTTTAAAGCTTCTAATTATAGCATAAATTGATTTTATACTCACGGACTAATAATTTAATTTATATTTAATTCTTTAGTGAGATTTGGTAAAATTTTTAATTTATAAATCGGCTTTATACTCACGGCCAAATAGTTTACTTTATATATAATTTATTAGTAAAGTCCGCTTAATTTATTAATACGTATTAAAGTTTTTAATTTCTAAATTAACTTTATACTCACACACTGATAATTTAAGATATGTATATATTATTTATTAGTGAAGTTTTGTTTAATTTTAAATTTTAATTTATAAATTAATGTTATACTTACACCCTAATGATTTATATATAATTTATTAGTAAAGTTTAATTTAAAATTTTTTAATTTATAGTATAAACTAATTTTATACTCACGGACTAATAATTTATATATATAATTTAGCGAAGTTAATTTTAAAATTTTTAATTTACAGTATAAATTAATTTTATACTCACCGACTGATATTTATATAAAATTTATTAAAGTTTTATTAGTTTTAAAATTTTTAATTTACAGTATAAATTAGGTTTGTACTCACGTCCTAATAATTTAATTTATATATATAATTCAGTGAAATTTTGTTTAAGCTTTTAATTTATAAATTTAATACTCACATACTAATAAATTTATATAATTTATTAATTAGTAAAATTTTCTAATTTTAATGTTTTTAAATTTATAAATTAATTTTATACTCACGCACTAATAATTTAATTTATAATTTTTATTAGTAAACATTTGTCTAATTTAAAGCTAACTTGCAGTATTTTATATTCACCTCCTAATAGTTTATTTAGTAAAAAAGTTTAATTTACATACAATTTATTAGTAAAAGTTTAATTTGAAAGTTTTTAATTTACTGTATAAATTAATTTTATACTCACATTCTAATAATTTGATTTATATATAATTTATTAGTAAATTTTCCTTATTTAATTTATAAGTTATCGGTGAAGTTTTGCATAATTTATACTCACGAACTAATAATTTAATATATAATATATATATAATTTATTAGTAAATTTTGTATAATTTTAAAAAGGTTTAATTTATAAATTAATTTATACTTACGCACTAATAATTTAATTATAGCTTATTAGCAAAATTTAAATTTTAAATTTTTAATCCATAAATTGATTTCATACGCACCTCCTAATAATTTAATTTATGTATAATTTTATTGGTAAAGTTTCGTTTAATTTTGAGTTAATTTATAAATTAATTAGATACTTACAATCTGATAATTTAATTTATGCATAATTTATTAACTACGTTTCATTTAATTTCGAATTTATTTATAATTTCATACTCACTTTCTAATAATTTAATTTGTATATAACTTATTAGTATAGGTTTGTTCAAAAGTTTTAATTTATAAATTAACTCATACTAACCCCCTAATAATTTAATTTATAATTTGTTATTGAAGTTTTCTTTAAAGTTTTTAATTTATAAATTAATTTTATACTCACAGCCTAATAATTTAATTTATGTAAGTATAATTTATTAATAAAAGCTTGTTTAAAAGGATTTTAATTTGATAAATACCTTCTAATAATTTAATTTAAATATAATTTATTTGTAAAGGTTATTTAAAAGTTTTAATTTATAAATTTACAAAACTAACTTATACTTACTTTCTAATAATTTAAGTTATAATTTATTTGTAAAGTTGTTTAATTAAGTTTTAATTTACAATATAAATTAATTTCATACTCACATCCTAATATTTTAATTTATATATAATTTAATTTATATATAATTTATTAGCTTAATTAGAAATTTTTCAATTTTCCGTATAAATTAATTTTGTACTTACGCACTAATAATTTAATTTATATATAATATATTAGCGAAATTTTGATTAGTTTTAAGTTTTAATCTATAGTATAAATTAGTTTCATACTCACATACTAATAATTTATAACTTAGTAAAGGTTCGTTTAAAGTTTTAGTTTATAAATTAACTATATACTCACGTACTAATAAATTAATATATAATTTATTAGTGAAGTTTAATTGTAAAGCTTTTAATTTATTGTATAATTAATTTATACTCACGTACTAATAATTAAATTAATATATAAAAGTTGGTTTAATTTAAAGTTTTTAATTTGCAATATAAATATAAATTAATTTTATACTCACGTGCTAATAATTTAATTTATATGTAATTTATTAGTGAAGTTTGTTTAATCTTAAAGTTTTGATTTACCGGTATAAATTAATTTTATACTCACTTCCTAATAATTTATATATAATTTAGTGAAGTTTTGTTAAATTGAGTTTTGAATTATAAATTAATTTCATACTCACAATCTAGTAATTTAATTTATAATTTATTGGTGAAGTTTTGTTTTAAGGTTTAAAGTTTTTAACTTTTAAACCAATTTTATACAAACCAGCTAATAAATTAATTTATAATTTGTTAGTGAACTTTTAGGGGTTTAATTTATAAATTAATTTTTATACTTACGAACTGATAAATTAATTTATTTATAGTTTATTAGTGAAGGTTTATTTAAGTTTTAATTTATAAATTAATTTTGTACTCACACACTAATAATTTATGTATAATTTATTAATGAAGTTTTGTTAATTTTAAAGTTATAATTACGGTATAAATTAATTTTATACTCACATTCTAATAATTAATTTATATATAATTTATTAATAAACTTTTGCTTAAATTTAAAGTCTTTAATAAATTAATTTTATACTTACGCACTAATAATTTAATTTATATATAATTTTTATTAGTAAAGTTATTTAAATTTTAAGTTTTTACCATATAAATTAATTTTATACTCACATCCTAATAATTTAATTTATATACAATTTATTAGTAAAACTTTAAAAGTTTTAATTTACTATAAAATTAATTATATACTCACTTCCTAATAATTTAATTTATGTATAATTTATTAGTGAAATGTTGAATTTCATAATTTATAATTAATTTCATACTCACGAACTGATAATTTAATATATATATATAATTTATTAGTGATTTGTTTAATTTTAAGATTTTTAATTTATAACTTTATACCCACGCACTAATAATTAGATTTATATATAATTAGTAATGTTTTGTTTAATTTAAAAGAGTTTTTAATTCGTGTATAAATAAATTTTATACTCACGTCCTAATAATTTAATTAATATATAATTTATTAGAATAGTTTGTTTAATTTCAAAGTTTTTAATTTACAGTATAAATTAATTTATACTCACGGTCTAATAATTAAATTTATATATAATTTATTGATAAAGTTTCGTTTAATTTTGAGTTTCTTAATTTATAATTTATTTTTATACTTACGGCCTGATAATTTAATTCGTTTATAATTTATTAGTGAAGTTTTGTTGAATTTTAAACAGCTTTTAATTTATAATTTTATACTCACGCACTAATAATTTAATTTATATATAATTTATTAGTGAAGTTTTGTTTTAATTTTGAGTTTCTTAATTTATAAATCAATTTCATACTCACGGCCTGATAATTCAAATTATATATAATTTATTAGTGAAGCTTTGTTTAATATTAAAGTTTTAATTTACCGATTTAAATTAATTTTATACTCACTTCCTAATAATTTATATGTAATTTATTAGTGAAGTTTTGTTTAATCTTAAAGGTTTATCTACCGTTATAAATTATTATAATTTTATACTCACATCCTAATAATTTATATATAATTTATTAGTGAAGTTTTGTTTAATTTTGAGTTTCTTAATCTATAAGTTATTTCATACTCACAGTCTGATAAGTAAATTTATATATAATTTATTAGTGACATTTTAAAGTTTTTAATTTACAGTATAAATTAATTTTATACTCACTCTCTAATAATATATGTATATAGTTAGAGAAGTATCGTTTGTAATTCGTTCATATATAATTAAATATCCTTATTTATCACAAGATAGCATGAAACTATACTTTTCTAACGGACATGGTAAAGGCAGGATTGATGATACTGATAAAAGCCAAAACAGCAAGAATAAATTTTAAATAAAATTTTGACAACATTTTGAGAAGATTGTTATTATTATTATTATTTTATTTTTTTCAAGAAAAAAATGAATAGAATGCACATAAAGAGGAAAATACCAACAATTTATAATTTCTCAGATATGGCTAATGTTGTACTTATTTACATGATGAATATAATAATGACTATAGAACTTGTCGCATTATTTATCGTAAACACTGTAAATGTATTGCACTGATTATTGGATTTGTCGTAATTTCGTATTGTCAAGATAACTGTCAATGCTGTAAAATAAAAGATTAATACTTATTGAAAGAAGGGGCGCAATGAAAGTGTTGGGAAGAGGCACAATGAAAATATTGAAAAGGTATAAACATTGGTGAGGGCGCAATGAAAATATTGGGAGGACGACTGTCTCTCATGCTGTAAAATAAAAGATAAAGAGCACGATAAAAAATATTAGAAATAAACATTACATACCAGAAACGGTGTGTATTGGATATTTTTTTATATGCATCATATGATTACTTATTTCTATATTTATTATAGATGTGAGCTTATCGTTATTGCACTACAAACTACTATAGATAAATAATTAGAAATTGAGTATCGGTATGGGGCTTTACCGTCTATATTCAACTTGATTTGCATATGGGGCTTCTCTACCTATGTGTAGCAGGCTATATCTTGATTTTCTCTAATTTGTACAAGCAAACGTATTACAGTACGAATGCTGATTTATTATACATGGGTTTGGGTCAAAATCCCGACAGGTCACGATCCCGACAAAAAAATTCCGACAATTAATAAACTCTGATAAAAAATATCATTTACCGTAGCAAATCCTATCTTAACCCTTATCTAAAGTGACCTAACCCTAAAATTAATTAAATTATAAGAGTATATTTCTCTTTAAACATATCTCATAATTGGGATTTTCTATCTAAAAATTCTGGCCGTCGGGGATTTTTAATTTTCGACTGTCTGAATTTTTTTGTCGGGATTATGACCTGTCGCGATTCTGTTTGTCGGGATTTTGACCCGCACCCATTATACATACATATATACTATATTAGTGCTGCCAAGAAAAACCTGCCATCGGGCTTTCAATTATATTTTTTGTTCAGTTTGTTCCCAGAACTTTATCTTTGGAAAATCTATTATCAGGTTTAATCAATTATATTTGTACAAATATAATTAAAAGCCAGATAATAGATTTTCTCTAGATGGCACTCTGAAAACAAACTGAACACAAAATATAATTGAAAGCCCGATAACAGGTTTTCCCTTGGCAGCACTCATATATATACAGTATATATATATATATTATTATAAATATGTAACGGCAATATAATTCTCATACATTCAAACGATTCTAATTGTTTATTTCATACTGTAATCATTTTTGTAATCGTAATTCAGAGTATTGCAATCTGAGTCCTTGAATGTCATGACCAGAATTTAGCAATATCAGATATTGATAAACTATTATATGCAATTTGAACAAATTCTCGAATATACTGCGACTGGTAAACGGCGAGTCTGTCGCTTCTACTAATCAGACGTCGCGTAACGTTGTATTTCGGGTTACAAGGCTTCAAGGCGTGGACTTGATTTGGGCGAGTATTTTATTTATTACTTTATTTATTGTACCTGAATTTCTTTATTTAATAACACTTAACCAACTACACTATAAATTATCAACTATCACTACTAAGGGATTTCGACCCTCTTCCCACTACTTGGGGGCGCAAAAAGATGAGTACCTTTATTAAATTTTTATTTGCATTTATACAATTTTACTTGTACTAATAAATTCTATTTATTTTTAGGTTATACTTCTATTTTTCCCACCATTCCGCCTCCCTACAATCGTACCATCGCGAGTTTCACTTGATCGGGTAAGTACTTTACTATGTTTGTGTTCTTTTATTTTATTTTTAATGCAATTGTACTGACCCGTCCCTCTATTATTTTGCATTTCGTCACTTTGAAACATCGCCGTCACGGTGTAATGCCTTCCCCGATTTGGGCACAACCGCCTTGTCTTGTGTTCCTTGGCGTGGGGGCCCGATTATGCGTGTTTCTTTGTTTCTGGGGTCGACAATGTATGCACGATCCGTGGGTCCCGATCGTCGTTCGGGCTACGTATCGTTACGCACGAATCGTTACGTTTTTCTGGCCCGTGACAATACCGTAACTATACTTGAATTTGCAACGTTACCATTTCAAAGCATTAACCAATTATATTTTATAAAAAGGCACATTTGCACAAACGGCTGTATATATAATAAAAAAAGTATAATACGGGGACAACAGGTGACACCAAATTGAATGTGTGCAGGCTTATGGCGCAGATTTCCTAAACTACAAATCAGATTTCAAGATCAGGTGGAGACCGTTAATGTTACGCATTGTCAGAGGTAAAGCCGAAGCCCCAAAGAACCTGCGAAGTGATCGTCATTGTGGCATACTTACCTAACTGGTGGTGCCCATGACGATACAGTTGAAACATGTGCGCCCGGCCCCCAAAAAGCCGTATGACAGTACACAAGCCTCCATGCGGGACCCACCACCCCCTCCAATTAAAGAAAGGTCGACCTGGACCAACCTGTTCGCATTGGGAATAGACGTTGACTCCACCTACCCTACTTGGGTTAGGTGTGAGGCGATGTCAAGGGGGGTGCGATTGTAGACAATATGATGGGTTCTAGCCCCGGGATAGTAAAACTGAAACATTTCTCATCGGTTCTATGAAGAACGTGAGAAATGTTAAAGTAACGAAAGGCTGTATGAAAGGAGTTAAAGGTTAGAACAAAAAAGGTTGGAAAACGATGGGAACAATGAGAAGAGTCGTGGTCTTGTGCGTACTCTTCTCGCGGTCAATCCATTATAAAAAGGGTGGAGTTTCCCCTTCCAAAAGGTAGTTCAGTCCAGTCGAGTGCCGTATAGTTCAGTAAAGCCCATAGTTGTATTGCCTTACAAATTAATAAAAATTATTATTAACAAAGCCCCTTGAACCGCCAATACAATAACGCTCTTTAAAAAAAAATCGTTGCACTTATCTTGTAACGCTCCTTAAAAGATCGCCTCGACCTTGTGCCAAATCGTAAAACCGTCTCTATTATCTTTGAGGAGCATTACGCGGCATAATCGGTTTTCAAGCGACAATCCGTCGCATTTGCCCCATCTCTGAACCCGACCATTTAACCCGTCAAAGCATATATTAAAACTGGTGAGTGATTATATCCAACATAAAAATTTAATTTATGATTGATCACGGGAGAGAAGGATTCATTTGGATCGGGCACTGTCTCTGCTGTAAACACGATCAAACAATCTTCATTTTGTATAAATTACTTATTTCTCAAAAATCAGCGAAAGCACCTAACCATATGCTCTAAAAGAAGTTTTGTGTTGGGCAATTTTACTGTATAAACTGCTCTCTTCTAATTCCTAAACTTGGCCCTAACCTTAGCATAAACAAATTTTGCAAAATTCTTTAAAATTCGGAAAATTTTTTATCGGGTAAAATTTTGACAATATAAATAACTTTGACAAAACGAACGTTTACTTTGAGTCTTTCTGTTCATGTCATGTTATATATGATACTAAAAAATTTATATGTTCTTCGGAGATCGGCACCACCATGCAGCACATGCTCAATAGTGCACAACCTATATATTTACTAAATGCAAAATGCCAATACTCCTCATGTCTCCTGTTCCTGGTTTCGCGTGAAAACGTCGTGCAGCTATCTTATTTTACAATCTTACATTTTATGTAATTTTGCGTAAGTTTCAGTAACATTGATTTCATGTAAATTTCACACTCGATATAAAGTACCAGCATTAAGAAAAACTTGGCTAGCATTATTGAGCTACAATAGTCTTTACATAAAGTTTACTTATCACTAGGAACCGGAACCGGAAACCAGTATAAGTCTGGAGCTCACCCCAGCCCCTGAAAAGACTTGTTATGTATGTCATAAATAAAAATTTTCAGAGCGAAAATACCAAACCTATGTTTTTGAGATTTTTACTATAAATGTATCAAAAACGTACTGTTGGTCATCAAAGGGCGTAGAAGTATGTTACTTCGCTCCAGACAATCATATGAAATAATATGATAATATCAATGCATTTCTTACAAATTACATGAAAACTATTTACCAAAACTTACACAAGATTAGGCTAATTTTACGATCTTAATTAAGGAGCACAATGATGAAAAGGTGCATTAGAGATTTGGCACAGATAAGATTAGGAAGAGGTAAAATAAAAACATTGGTGGAGGTGCAATGAAAAAATTGGAAAGAGGACTGTCTCTCATGCTGTAAAATAAAAGATTAAGACTTATTGAAAGAGCACAATAAAACGATTAGCAGTGGTACAATATAATATGTAGAGATGTTATTAGCTTTACTCGAAGCAAGCTTTAGCTACAATTTGAAGCTAAGCTAAAATCATGCCAAGCCAAACAAATAGCCTAAAGCTATAGTTTAAGCCAAAATTAAAAATTATTTAGAGTTAATTATAAAAAAACAATGATTAGATTTAGTTTTAATTGTTTGGCTATGGCTTCTTAAAGCTTAGCTAAGCTATCCAAGCCAATAACATTCCCAAAAATATTAGGAAGAAGCGAAATAAAATATTAGTGAGGAGAGACGCAGTGAAATGTTGGAAGAGAATATTGCAAAGGTGTGAGCGATTGGGTGCAATAAAAGATTAGGAAGAGGCGAAATGTTAACATTGATGAGAGAGCGCAATGAAAATATTGGAAAAGGCGCATAAGAGATTGGACACAATAAAAGACTAGGAAAAGGCGAAATGTTAACATTGATGAGAGAGCGCAATGAAAATATTGGAAAGGCGCATAAGAGATTGGACACAATAAAAGACTAGGAAAAGGCGAAATGAAAAGATTATTGTGGAAGCACAACGAAAATACTAGAAAATTTTTATGAGAGATTTGGCACAATAAAAAAATTGATGAGAAGCGTAATGAAAATACAGTCGACTCTCTAAATTTTAAATTCTGACCGAGTATATAAATACAATTGATCTCGAAATGCACTTGGTGAGATCTAATGTATGAACCTACACTGTTAAAATTATGAATTCCTAGTTATTGAGAGCAATTCTTGAATTGCAAGGTTTGTGACGCAGACAAAATTTATTAATATTGTTTATGTCAGGGTTAGCGTCTGTATTGAGGTTAGATAATAGTAAAATGTGTTGTAAAATAAAAATCACGTAAGAAAAACTTCTTGTTAAAAACTAAAGTGGTTTCGTATGCATGTTTTCGAGAAATAACTGATGTTTGTAAAACGAAATTTTTGAATTTTCTTTATCGTGCTATGTTAACAATAATTGGTGCTTCCAATAGTAGCGTTCTATCAGAATAAATAACTAATCAATCAGATAAGAATTCTTCATTCACTTTTTTTCTGATTCCTCAATTTTTCTAACACACTAAATATGTATTAATAATTTATTTTATTATTATTATTATTTTTTTAATGTTAAAGGTGAGTACTTGTGACTCAGGCTTTTATTGATAATATGTTTCAGCTTTGTGATTATATTACAACATTCATAGGGGGCAACTATGAGAAGAGTGTACAACTAGTCATTTGTACAACTTTAGTTAGGATTTACTTATTTCTGCAAGTGATACAAGCCCAAAAAAGGAAATGATTGTCATTTCGCTAAAAGTACGCGAGATTTGACCAGCGTTAGGGCTAGGGTTAAGGGTTGTATTAGAAAGGTCATATAGTAAAATCCGGCCAGTAATTTTTTTTATTAGAACGTAAAATGTGATTTTCTAGGCAAAATTTTGAGTTACCGGCGATGTTTTGAAAATCCTTTGATCTCACGTTACACGGCGATTGCACCTGACCTTGCGATCTACATAGAAAAATTTCCTTTTTGGGCTTGTATTACTTGCAGAAATAAGTATACGCCTTTAGTTATTGTCTAATTTAAGTAGTCTGCTCGAAGGTTCTACATTAGTTGTCATACCTAGAACCTGCTTATGAGTCTTCTATTTAAACACTCTGGTTCTCATATTCACATCTATCTATCTTACCAACTACTTTAGTTTTCACTAATGCAAATATACCATAATCATTGGTTTTTAAAACAGTTCATTCATATGAGAAACTTTTAACTTTATATTAAACCTACTGAAGTTTTTTATTATTCAATTTTTAGTTAATATGGTATTGTTATGATTAAGAGTAACTCTTGTAATCAAAGTAACCTCTTAAACTATTATACTTTTGTAGAGTTTATACAATTTCAGTATTTTTTTTACAATCTCATTAATACTTTGCATACTCTTGCAAATCTTTCTATATTATCAATCCAGTTAGTTTTATATAATAAGATTTCATATCTGGTTCAACCAGTAGACAAGTTGGTAGACTTTTTTACCTAAGGTTTTTTTCTATACAAAACACTTACTTTAGGTTTTTTTCTATACAAAACACTTACTTTAGGTTTTTTTCTTCAAATCAAGATTTTCATAAGTAGTATTATCAAAGATCATACTACTTTTTTACTCAGAATTTTAAAACAAGGCTTCTTATAGAGTGTATATTTTCTGAATTTATTCATGTGACATTGCATACTCTTAAAGTTAATCTTAGTACAACTAGAATTACAGAGTTACAATCTCAGATACCTCAATCAAGTTGCTAAAATAAGATCATTTTTCAAAATTCTATCACCAGTGAGATTTAAACTTTGAACCTACTGTTTGGAGAATGACAACCCAACCACTACACTAGAATCACTATTCTCATGTACTAATAATTTAATTTTTATACAGCCAATCTTTTCTATTGCCTTAAATTACTGCTACTGAAAGCCTAATATTTTTTTCAGTTTCACTGAATTTTAAGATTATTTTCTGATGCTCAAATCATTAAGTGTAACCATTTTTCTTGAATTGGTTATTTCTTATTAATTTATTATTAAATTAGTTTACAGATAAAACAGAGAAATCTTTTTATGTCATAATGTTTTCAATGTAGCTTATATAGATTCCATTAGCGATTCTGAACTTGTACAGATTTTTGCACCTTTAATAAGATTATAGGGCATGAATGAACCTTTTTTATAAGATTTGAACATGCAATAATTCAAAATAGAAACTATCATGTTGTTTATACAGTTAGGCTCTAAATGCACTGTATTCAGAGAAGTATTGCTGTTATGTTAAATTAGTTAAGTATAAATGATGATGTGCATTTAGAAAGGCTTTCATAGAGATTGTATTTAGAGTGGTCTAATTGAACTTCTTCAGTAGGTATGTTTGCACATGCAAAAATGCATAATTAGGTTGGAACCTTTTAGATTACTAATACTTTTTTTTTTTATGAGTATAATTTTCATGATTTGAATGCACATTATCTGAACATGAAAAATGTTTAGATAGTAACTTTTTTTTCAATTAGCATTATTTTCACAATTTGGATCTGGAAATTTTCATCTTTTTTTTTAGTAGGTATAATGTTCATAATTTGGCATTTCATAATTTAGACAAAGAAAAGTTTCATGTTAATATTTTTTCAGAATTATTGCCATGATTTGGATGAGCACTATTGGATATGAGAACATTTAAAATGGTTGACTTTTTTTTTTTTTTTTTTTAGCAGGTATAATATTTTATATTTTGAACATGGCTTGTCATTCGAAGTTGAAAATAACAAAATTTATCGATTTATAATAACATTTCATTACAGAAAAACCTTCCTAAATATGCTCTTCCTAAATGCATTTCTTTAAACACAATCTTCATAAATGTAAAAATCTCTCTAAGTACATACTATAGTCTTGTCCTAGCTTATAACGGCACTATATATGATAAGTTCTATGATCTGATAATATTTTAACAGCCTGATTGAGTTTATATAGCTGCTTATAATCATCTTTTGGTACTATCATAGAGAATATACAGTATTTTCATCATCGTGTAGAATTGGAGAAATTTTAACCTTCACAGAGTCTAGAAAATAGCCAAAACCTAATTCATAAAGTGATTTCCAATTTTCACTTAGCATACACCCTGTTTTACAATCATGTACATTAGCGCAAAACTCTAAAATGTTTGAGTATGATTTATTGTTAGCAGTGGTAACTTTTGGCAAAATATTTACAGTAATGCAAAAATTCTAACGATTTTAATTGGATTTTTTTTATCAACAGCTGTAGCAGTAGATGTAATAGTGATACCTTCATCATCATTTTTATCACTACCACCATTTTCATTATCACTACTATTTTCATCATCATCATCATTACCATCATCATCATCATCATCATCATTATCCTCTCCACTGTTTTCACCATTGTTAACTCTGCCATTTTCTTTTCATTACCACCATTTTCATTACTGAAGAATGAAGACAAATCAGTTGGTCCATTACTATTAAACTCTCCGTCATGAACACTATCACCACCATTTACATCTGTATTAATAAAGACTACTTTGTTGACTACTTCAAACTCATCCTGAAATAAATTTGAAAGTTATTTTATGATCTTGTTATTTAGACATTCGAAACTTCTGCAAGTAATGCAAGGCATTGAATAATCTTGCTGAAAATCCAGACCTACGGCAATACTTGCACTAGGTCTAGTATGTGATTAATGGCATCTTTTTTATTTTTGAGTAATGAGAGTAATCGTTCAACCTTGATGTATATAGTGGCTGATATTCCAGGAGAGATAGTTGAATGTATTGAAATAAACTCTGATGTAGTGTCACCAAAAAACCTGACTGTTACCATTTTCAATGATGGGTGTGAGTGCAAGAAACTGAATGTCATTAAGAATATCATTGTCAGCAGTGTTATGTTAATTCTTTTCAACTTCAATTCCATTTTTATAGTAAAATCCAAGTTTGTTTATTTCTTTAGAATCATCAATTTTAGCAGATTTTTGATTATAAATAAATGCCTTATGTTTATTCATTTCAACTTCAACTCCATCTTTGTAATAGTTGCCAAGTGCAAATATTCCATCGGTGTCTCCCATCCCTGCAGTTTATTGATCATAAATCATAAATTCATATGCAACATTTTGATCATAAACCATAATTTCATCTGCATTATCAAATCCTTCTTACAAAATAATTCTTGCTTTATTTATGGGATCTGTACTGTATGAACGAGAAAAGTCACTTCTAAAAAGGGTAAAGCTCTGGTCATCTGTCTTATCTTTAATATTTGCCACTATCACATTCTGTTCCTGGCAAAATCATTATCCAGATCTTCCTTACTGGTTAATAAAAATATTATACAAAGTTTATAATGAATATTCATGTACATGTCCAGAATAACTTGTATGTAATTTGTGTAGGATTGATAAAGGAAGTTTTTGAGAAAGTTTATTGTTTATAATTTGCAATGGATCCGTACGAACTGTGCAGCAATTTTGCACACTTTTGAGCGAAGATCCACTCTATGATTAGTGTTACGGCCTAAACCCTTTACCGAAGTCCGAAATGTTTCGGCTTTTGAGTTTCGGTTTCGCCCAAATCCGAAACTAGGCGAAATGTCTGAAACTGGGCGAAATGTCCGAAACTGGGTGAAACTTTTGAAACTGGGCGAAACGTCCGAAACTGGGTGAAACCTCCGAAACTAGGCAAAACGTCTGAAATGTCCGAAACTGTGTGAAACTAGGTGAAACTTGATCAAAATTAACATATTAAGTGATGCAAACTTCTATGCAACGATTTTTTAAAAGTCACGTAACCGTTGCATTTAAAATCGACCAATGGAATTTCTAAAAATCCCATTGGTCAATATTAGGTGCAGCAGTCATGTGACTTTTGGAAATTTCATTGGTCAATTTTATGTGTAACGGTAACATGACATTTAGAAATTCCATTGGTCAAATTTAAGTGCAGAGGTCACGTGACTTTTAAAATTGTCATATTGATGTCTGAGTCACGTGATATGTTAATTTTGATAGAGATAAGATCATGTTTCGCCTAGTTTCGCCCAGTTCCACCCAGTTTCAGATGTTTCGGACATTTCGCCTAGTTTCGGAGGTTTCGCCCAGTTTCAGAGGTTTCACACAGTTTCAGAAGTTTCACCCAGTTTCAGACATTTCGCCCAGTTTCGGACGTTTCGCCCAGTTTTGGACTTGGCACCTTGGGCAAAACTAGATTTCAGAGGTTTCGGAAGTTTCGCCTAGCTGAAAGTTTCGGTTTAGGCCGTTACACTATCTATGATATCTGCAATTGTTAGGCAAAACCTAGAGGTTTCACTGATAAAATGCAAAAACTAGTTTTAACTTTCAGCAAAAAAAATCAAAAAGACGAAATAGCGAAACTGGCGAAACTAGCAAATCCTGACAAAACTGGTGAAAACATAGCACAACAAAATTGTTCCGTCAGATTCTTGATTTATTGGCTAAGAGCGACGATAAAAAAAATTCAGCTTAAATTACTCAAAATTTGACTAATGAAATCACAACTGCTCATTAAATGAAAATTGTTCCTGAACTAATTTTACCATTTTGTGGTTGAAAATTTTTATTTTGCAAATAAAAAAAAAGTTAAAAGCCTAATTCCATGCACATTAGCCAATCAAAATCAAGGATCTGATGGCCTCTGCAGATCTTTTTCAATTGTGATCCTGGTAGAGTTTTTGTCACCCTCTAACGATCTTGCGATTGAGACCTGGGAGCGCTAAACACTGAACTATCGACCCACGGGTCTACAGTAAATATTTAAACTAACAAACTATGAATTTTTGTTCAAAGCAAAAAAAACATCAAATATTTAGTATTTTTATTATGCAAAATAATGATTTTCTTATTATGTGTTAATATTTTGTAAGTAAACTTATTTAATACCAATAGACAATCTTGTAAAAAAAAAAAAGTTCAAAGTTACATTTTCCAATAAGTTAAAATATAAATAAAAAAAACTTAAAGCACAATAATTATATTGTATTTTAAAATTTTTAATGCTATAAAAGTTTTATGTGGATTCTATTTTCGTGAAGATAATTTGGTAATTAGTCATGGAATTTTAGCAATAGTTCAGTATTTAACAGTAACAAACGAATGCCATGATTATTATTATTATTTGTGTCGACGTCTTAAGGTGGCATGAATTGTTTCGTTTATCTTAACTTACAGTAGAGACAGTGCCCGATCCAAAGTGAATCCCTCTCGCCTGTGATCAATCACAAATTAAATTATTTATGTTGGATTCAATTGTGATGGATATAATCCCTCACCAGTTTCAATATACGTGTAACATTAACGGTCTCTGCTGTAATCTTAACTATACTGAAGTTTAAAATGGATTGCGATGGTGAGCAAATGGGTTAGACGCAATGTTATTATAGATCAGAGTGCCAATGATTTTTTGGAAGGGTTAATATTAGAAAACCAATAATAGATATGACCCCAAAACTTAAATTTGGGGTCCAAAAATTAGCCAAATTTGTCAAATGCCCGTAATGAATACATCATTTAACTCTTCAATAAACCATACACTTTGTACTTTGTACTATGTTCCTGGTACACAAACATATGACGCACTCATTTCTGAACAGTTCAAGTGACTAGTTTTTTATTTAATAATCATTCACTCAAAAATTTTTATTTTTACACCCTGTACAAACATCGTAATGAAAACTATAAAATTAACTCTGTTCGGAAAATCGTCTCCATTCCGAACAATTTTAAAACAAAGATAATACGCATGAATTCCGGTGAAGCCTCTGTACGTACGTAGTTACTAAAAGAATTTACGGCTGAAATGAGTTTCACTTTTTTAATTATTCATTAATAAAGAATTTCCATGACCATAATAGTGTACCGAATTTCGCGGAATAAAGTACCCCTCGTGCCAAATAGTGTAAATCTCCTTTTTGAATACTAATATGACGTGTGGTAATTGTGATATTTAATTTTTTATGTGTAAAAAAATTGTTCACGTATGTATGTATGTACGTACATACATTCCGCAAAATACGGGTATAGTACGGTATGTGAAACGAAAATTGGGACGGACATGTGGAAATCATGATTGTATGTACGGTTTATAAAAGAAAAAAATCTTTCGAAACAAAGTTAATTTTCCTATAACCTCACATGAAAAAAAGAACAATGCTCGCACTTGCCATAACCCTAAACATAAAAAAGGGTTTACTTGTAAAGGATTAGGATTCCTCTTTCATTTGGCATAAAGATGTGACGAATAAGCAATAGCTAAATAATTATATTAAATAATGCATATTAGCCACACCCAATGATTCGTCACATCCTTTGCCAAATGGATAATTAACCTATGCATGACGATAGTCATGCTCAGGTTATTATCGCGAGGATCTTCACATGTAAATTCAAGGGCATAAATCTGATTACTAATTAAGGTTAGAAAGAAGATAGAGAAAGGATTA
>CAJVQA010000290.1:0-37481 GCA_910591915.1 Cetraspora pellucida
CTACCTTGCAGATCTTATCTCATATTGGTTGGTTGATCCCTAGTCTTGTTCATCATAGACTTCCATATAGGTATGACTAGAACCTGATTTGGTACTTTTACATTGTACAAAGAAGTTATATGCCTACCTTCAAGATCTTCCCTTCTATAATTAGAATATTCAGCTATGCCAGAGGTGCTTCCAATTTTGGTTAGACCAATCCTTTGTCACAGTCCATCCTCGTGTTTACTGCTTCTCTTACCATTCCAGTCTTGGTTATTTGTCAAACTACTCTCTTAATCAAATCCTTTTCTTGAATCCTAATTAAGACTTATTTGCACAATCCATTAATTATTCTTCCAAGCAAGTATCCTACAAGTTGAGTGCAGGAATGTTGGTACTGCCTATATTGGGAGATATAAGGATGTTAGTGTTGCCCTAGCCTAAAGGACTTACATGCGCAATCCTTCTATAACTGTAATCTTTTGTAACAACCACTTGTTATGCATAGTGCCTCCACTTTACAATTGGGTCTTCTTTCAGGAATTTCTATTTTCATCATTGTACTACACTTAAACTTTTAACCACAGGGCTTTGTGTTTAATTACAGGCTCCTTATTAGGTTACAGAAGCTAAAATCTTTCAATTTTTGCCTTCAGCCGAACTTGAACCATTGACCTTGACTGTGGAGGGTATAGGAACTTAACCACTAAGCTATGGGACTCACAGTCAATTTTTTAATATTATTATTACAATATACTTTATTTTAACTATTTTTAAATATAGTTTATTAACAAACAATCTTTAACAAATTACTAATTACAATACTAACTTATTAAAACTTTATTTTTATACAAATAACTTAATTATATATTTGAGCATCTTATAATACTTTATAGATATTCAATTAGTTCAAGTTTTAAATAACTTTATATTTTATATTTTATACTTTTTAAAACTAAACTAAATATTAACTTTGTTTATTAAAGTTAAAGCTTATTATTATTTTATTTTTTTTATTTTTTTTATTTTTTATTTTTCTCTTAAGCAGTTACACTAGTGCTTTATTAAGATTTTGCAATTACATTTGCAATTACATAAATATCCTTAACAACCAAGCCCAGCATTACCTAGCTACTCTAATGGTACCTAAGTGCAACTTGCTGCATTACTTCAAGCAAAAGTAAGCTACTTATCTGACTACTTAAAGTTCATAATAAAAGAGTTTTCTCACTTTCATGACAAACTCTAAAATTATTTTCTGTACTTCTTTTCCAATTTGTTTTTCTTTTTCTTTCACTTTTTCTTTTCTTTCTTCTATAGCTTGCTGATTTGGTTTTTCTTTTTTACTCAGTGCTTTCTTTTCTTTTTCTTTTCTTCTTTTTATTCTATTTGTTATTTCTTTATTTTTCTTCTATTTATTAATCTTCTCACATCAAATTCTTTACACTTGTTTGTAAAATGTATTCTAAGCTGTTTTTGCTATTATATTCATAAACTGTTATCTTGATTTTGTGCTTAGGAGCTGCCTCAATCTGTCTTGTATTTCTTTTAAAATAAGACCTTTAATTAGTGCCTTTCTTATTTTAATTTCTTTTGCTTCTGTTTTTCTAAAAAGCACTATATATAATATATATAAGAAAACTTAAACTTTTTTTTCTTTCTTTAACTCCTTCTAGGCTATTGCAATAGTCACTTTTTGGATTCTTTTTTACAGATTTTTTTGTTCTTTATATACTGTCAAATATGTCTGTATTTCTTTTGTTTTATCTTGACAAACTTGGTATTCTGTTATTATATATACCTTTGGTCTTCTTTTGTTAAGTTCTTTTAGAGTTGGAAGTTTATTCATTATGCATTTTATAAATGCACTTCTTCTGACACTACCTCTTTTTATTGTGCAGTATACTCTTTTAGATAACTTTAGTCTATTCCAAAAGTATGTCCAATCATAAATCATAATTTCTGTTTCTAATTCTAGGTCTCTAATTGTTTTTGTTTCTTTTTATTCTGCTCCTAACCTTGCATTTATTATCAATTTGTATAGCAGTTTTGCTAATATGTCAGTATATTTGTTTTCTCACTCTAAGCAGTACTCTATTTCTTTGCAACTAACTTTTTTAAACTGTATTATCTTTTTACTCATTCATCTTTCTTTGCTAAATTATTAGCTTTATCATTTCATTTATCTTTACTGTAACTCTTAACTTTAACAAATCCTATCTGAATGTTCTTTGTTATAATCAACTCTCTAATTTTCATCATCCATATTGTATTCTTCTTTTTAAGGATCTTATTTCTGCATATTTGTTCTAAACCTCTACTAATGTTTTTTATTGCTGCATTACTATCTGTATATATTTCTGCTTGCTTTTCTTTTGATATCATTAAAATTGTAGCCTATATTGCTACTAATTCAACTATTGTTGATGTTTGTCATCCTTCTAGACCTAATGCTAATTCTTCTTCTGGCCATTTTTGTATTTCATCTGTTTGCACCCATCCTATGTCCATACTATTTCTGCTTTCTGTGTTTTCTTTAATCTTCAGGTTTGCTACTTCATCTATATATATTATATATTTGTCCTTGTTTCTTATTATATTTCTTTTTAAGACTTCTACTATTTCTTGACTAATGCTGTTTTTTAACTTTTGTTGTCTGATTATCTCTACTTCTGGCTCTTCTATTATTCTTAGTTCTTTGAATTTCTGTTCTCTTATCTTTAGTTTATTTGTCTTTATTGTTTCTGTTATTTGATTTATTGCTATTTTGATTTTATTGCTATCTTTTTTTATCAATGCATCTGGAATCATATTGATTTTGTTATTTACTCTTATTCACTGTTGGCAGATATTTTCTTGATATTCTTCTTCTCTTGTACAACCTTTACATCTGCTAATTTCGATAGCTAATTCACTTTCTTTACTCTGCATTTGCCAGTGTTCTACTAATATTTTTTTTCTTTTTTTTTTGACTATCTTTTCTAGCTGTTAATTGTTCTGTACACTATATGCTACCTATTTTTTCCTTCTTTTGTCTTCTGAGATATACTCTCATCTCATCTCCATTGTTTGAGTATTTTGTTCAATTGTTCTAAATTGTCTTTTAACTTCTTTATTTTCTAGTCTAATAAGTACTTCTCGCTTTATCACTTTGAACCATTCTGCTTTTTTTTCCCTACTTGATAGATCTTAGTAACTTTTTAGCTGTTGTCATATAATTAATCTTTCTTCTTTTGCATCTATCAGCTGGTTTAGATATATTAAGCCTGCTTTGTTTATTTTAGTACCACTTCTTTTCTGTAATCACATATCTATAAGTTCTCTTATTCTGATTCTATATCCAAATATTGTCTATAAGTTGCCTTCTGTTTTTATATTTATATTAAGTTTTCTTGCTTTTAGCAATGTCAGACAAGCTAAGTTACTCTTTCACCCTTCTATATTTTCTGGCATCTTCTCTATTTTCCATATATCTTCTATTAAACCTACTTTCTGACATCTTTGTGTTGTTCTTAATTTTGTTAATTATTCAAGACTGTCTTGTCTGTTTAGTCTTGCTAATAGGCTACTTATTTGTTTTGATGTTAATTCTTGTTGTAATGTTCTGCAGCTTCTAAGATCTTTGTGTTCCATTATGCAGTTTTCTAGTGTTCATTGTAAGTTACTCTTTTGCTTTACTAAACTTATTATTAGCTAGTGCACTTCATTTATACTTTTTTCTAACATATTTGTTAGTTGTAGCATATAACTTAATTTTGGTATTATTACTATATTGTTTATATATGCAATCTGGCTCATTGTCATCTTTTTGTATCTAAGATCTCTTATTGTTTGGCTGATTATTCCTTTAGCTTTCTTTTTTATTAGCACTTCACTTATTCTGTTATTTAGCCATATTTCTAGTAAGCAAATTATTTTGTTCTTTGCTTCTTCTGCTATCTTGCTTTCTTCAAAGATTACTTCTCTTTTTTTTTCATTACTTTTGTATTCATTATTAACAGCTTTGATTTAGATCTATTTATCTTTATGTTATTCATCTTGAAAAATTCTTCTGCTATTTTTAATATTTCTATTAACTGTTTTTTACTATTTGCAATCCATGTTGTGTCATCTGCATATGCAATGGCTGCTTGTCAATACTTTGTGATGTTTCTGTATTGCATTTCTTTTTTGATCTGTTGTTCTACTATATATTTTAAATTTTTATCTTCTTGTATTTTCTTTAATAGTAGATCATAAAAAAGTCACTATATTAATAGAGATATTACTTCTTCTTGATCTATACCATCTCCTGTTGTTATCTCTTCTGTTAGATCATAAGTTGTGATAATTTTTAGTTATCTTTTATGAAACAAATTCAGGATGTATTTTATTATTCTTTTAGACACTTTAACTCTTTGCAGTACTAGTTCTAGACTTTCAAGTGGAACTAAGTCAAATGCTTTTTTTATATCTTGCAGAAGAATCCACACTTCTTTACCCTTCTCTTTTGCTTCTTCCATTATTATATTGAAAATATACACTGGTTGTTCTGTTGAGTTATCAAAAAGGTCTGTATAATTTGGTTCTTTGAGTATTTCTTTTTCTGTAAACACTTTGGCAAGCCTTCTTGTTAACACTTTTGTTACAACTTTCCTAAATGTTTCTATTAATGCTATTAGTCATATGTTGTTTAAACTATATTCTCATTCTACATCTTTAGGTATTGGATAAACTTGTGCTATCTTTTATTTCATTGGTATCTTTTCTTCTTCTAGACATAAGTTTGCAAAGCTCTAAATATTTTTTGTATTTTCTTTTCTGCTTGCTTTATTAGTATATAACTTATATCTAATATGCCTAAAACTGTTTCTGTCTTCAATTCTCTTAATGTTTCTTCTTATTCTTTTTTCTCAATTTCTTTTTCAACTTCTGTGTACCATTCCTCTTTAATGTTTTTTTATAGTTTGTATATTTTCTTCACTCTTTTGACATCTCTTTTAGTTTTGTATTTCTTTTTCTGAATTGTTTTTCATAATGTTCTGCTACTTCTACTTTGACATCTTTTGAACTTGTTAGCAGGGTTGTTTTTTTTTCTGTTTGTTTAATAAACCTGTCAAGTATTATTTTCTTATAAGGCCTATTCAAGAGACTCATTATTATCTTTTCCTAATCTGTTCTAATCATTTTATATTTTTTATCTATATTCTCTTTTATTTATTTTTTTGTATTTGCTCCTAGTTCTTTTTTTTCTTTTTCAATAGTAGCTTTCTTCAACCTTTTATATCTTCTATCTATGCATTTAATCATTGTCTTTGTAGTTTTGATAATTTTGTACTGATTTTCTTGCCTAGTATCTTTAATTGTTCATTTACTTTACTTCTTTCCTCTTCTGTTACTGCTTATACTTTTTTAGTTTTTGCATACTTAATTAATTTCTGTAACTTGACAATACTTTCTTTTTGTTGCTGTTCTTTTTGACTTCTTTTTCTGTTAGTTATTGTATTAAATACTTTTTTCTTGGATATGTGTTTACTTGCTGCTGTAATAATAGCTTCTTCTATTACATCCTATATATTGTTTATCTTCTTTATTTTTCTCTTCTCATCTTGTTCTTTCTTACAAATATCTTTTAGAACCTTTTTTATTTCTAACTAGTTCTGTAGTTCTTGTGCATAATTTCTCCAATCTTCTAATTTCATTTAATTATATAAGTATACTATTCTTAACTGCCTCTTTTTTTTAATCTTTGCTTTGCTTTTAACTACTATCATATGTTTGATCCATATTTCTGCTTATTATTATTTTATTAATTTTTATTATTGTTTTTAAAAACTATACTACAAAAGGATCAATGATTTCTTTCTTCTAACCATCTGCATTTAGAATTAAGAGTAATTGAAATAGCAAAATTAACCTATCTAAGAGTTCTTTCCTTTTTAAAAACAGTATTGGAACAGAAGTACCTCTTCTTATTTCTAAGAAATGTAGTACCTTTATTATTAAAGCTCACAAATACAAAAAAATTAAGTTTATTAACTATACCAATATGAAAAAACTTATTGCATATAACAAAAAAGG
Source organism: Cetraspora pellucida (assembly GCA_910591915.1). Taxonomy (NCBI): domain Eukaryota; kingdom Fungi; phylum Glomeromycota; class Glomeromycetes; order Diversisporales; family Gigasporaceae; genus Cetraspora; species Cetraspora pellucida. Next base: position 6,043 of record CAJVQA010000290.1, read on the forward strand.
TTTTTATTCTAAAGAGAATACTACAACAGAAAGCAGTTATCCAACAGCTTTAGTAACTTTTATATAACAAGACATCAATAACAACAGCATACTTAGTTGAGATGAACAAGTTTCATTAGAAAACATAGAAGGTTTCTCTAAAAGAAGAAAAAACCAAAACAATGAACTAAATATATCTGTTTATAAAATACATAATGAAGAACCTAACAATAATAAAAACCCAGTACCAACAACAACAACATGCATAAACCTATATATAATACTATTAACTGACTTGAGCTTAACTAAGATAAATAAATGCAAAGAAACTTCAAACAGAACCTGAACAAGTTTTTTTGCTAAAGTCAAAAGAGAACAGTCAACTTTTTCTTTTTTTTCATCAAGAAATAATATAAAATCAAGAAATAATAATGCTCTTATTCTAAATATTCAATATCTAACTTGAAATTATGATTTTATTTTATAAGACTGCAAGACATAATATAATAGCAGCTAAGCTACATATAAATAAAGATATACATATTTACTTGGAATTAATTTTTTTAAACAAGAAAAAACTAAAGCATTATGCTTTCAAAAGAATACAAATCTTTAACAGAACATATTATAGCTACATTCTTTTTAATACAAGAAGATTCTTTCTTCTAATTAAAATTAAAAATGTTTTATTAGATAACAAAGACCTTATCTCAAAAGAAATCAAAGAAACCTTTAATAACATAGGCAAAATTGTCTTAATTAAATCACTTTTAATTGAAAGCACATCATATTTAACAGATTAATGAATTATTACATTTGAAACTACTAATAATTCAAAACTAAAAAAAAGAATTTTATGATTCTATATTCCTATGAATAACAAAATTATTACAGAATGGCACTTAGCTCTAAAACTCTGCTTCTTTTATAATAAAAAAGAATATATTAAAAAGAAATATCCTTAATACTTACAAGCAGTTAAATTCTGACTATAATATAAAAAGTATAATGTGAACAAGAAAAAAAGCAGAACTACTTCTTATAAAAGAAAAAAGAAAACTTCCAAAGTACAAGAACAAGAAGTTTTTACAGAAGATCTAAACATGGATATAAATCAACCTAAAGAAACTTCTTTAGCCAATTCAGAAGAAATAACCAATTTAGAAAAAGTTAAAAAAAAGATTATAGAAAATCTAGCAACAATGAAAGAAGATCTGGAAGTTTCTTATAATAAAGCTCTAAGTGATATCAATAAAGAAAACTTTTCTATTGACAATATTTCTAGTACTATTATTACAGAATCAGAAAAACCTCAAGCTTTAAACTCTTCTTTAATGTTAATTGTAAATAATATCAAGTTGCAATCTTATTTTAACAATGCTAAAGAGAAATTTATAGTTGTCTTATATAAAAGAAAAAAAAATAAGAAAGCTTCTACAAAACAAAAGGCTAAGCCAATCAAAAAGGCTCTATACAAAAATCCTCATAATGAAGTACAGAACTTCCAGATCTAAATCTGTATTGCTATTCAATTTTTTCATGAACAATCATATAAAATTCAAAATAGCAACTTCTAATATAAAGAATTGAATAACTAACAAAAACAATAAAATACTTTAACTCTTTTAAAATCATATAAACTAGACCTAATCATGCTACAAAAAACAAATCTAAATAACAAAAGCACATAAAACTTTTTTAAAAACCAATAGATGTTTAATTCTATTTGGATAAACAAAACAGCTATACTCATAGGCAATAAAGATATAACTTTTAAAAACATTAAATTGGATCTAAATAATAGAATAATCATTACTAATTTTAAGTACAAAGAGTTTATATTTCAAGTTTTCAATATATATGCTTCACCTAGCTCAGAAAACAAAAAACTCTTTTTTAAAAAATAGTTTTCTTATATTAAAGAAAACACTATTAATATTATCAGAAGTGATTTTAATACTAACCTCTATCTAGAGTGTGGCGATCTAGTGAAGTGGTTAGATTGTCAACCACCCAAGTGGTAGGTTGGATGTTTAAATCCTATTGATGACAAAAATTTAGATAATCACCTATATAATATTTGTATTACAGCAACTGTTACTAACAATTAGGTTAGGATACCTATAATGACAGTTACACTAGTATGACTGACAGGTTATAAGACATCTGTATAAGTATAGCATTATACAGAGAAATACAAACTGACAAATTAGATGGTGCAAATATTAGAAAAGTCCTTGTGGCCATGTAAATCTGTTAAAATTGGGTAACAAGAAGTCTATTTAGGAAAATCTGAATAAAGAGGTAGCTGGATCTTTGATGGTCTTACTGTAAAGACTAGTCCAGGGAAACAGATACCAAGGTCATAGTACTCAGTCATAGTAGCCAGACAGGCAAGAACCTTTGAGTTGGGAGTCTCAGAAGTACTACCAACCAGGCCACTAAAACGAACTAAAAAAAAAGGATATTGGGCTGACCTGATATATCAATGAACTGGTCATAGTCCTACATGGGCTATCTGGATTGGAAGTTTAGTAAAAAGGCAAGTAAAAAGACAGGTATATACTAAAGTACTGGAGTTATGCTATAAAGTAGATGCTGAAGTCTAAGTGAACTCTACAAAGACATAGCAGTTTAATAATCAGCCCTAACTGCAAATATTGGTTCTGCTATAGTAATACCTAGATCAGCTGTAAAAATGAATACAAAAGGCTCTGGGGGGTTTACCTCGAGGATAAATTAGTCCTAAGATTGAGACAATGATCTGAGCATCTGAGTATAACTCAGTGAGTTAATACAGATTACAGATTCAGAGGGTTTAAAGTAAAACACTCAAGCAAGTGTGTTAGCTATAGCAATTGGTAGAGAACCTTTAGGCAGACTTCTTAAATAGATAATATAGAAAAGTTATATGTGTAGCCAATTGTACTCTCTCCTGTAGTAGTTCATTAAACCACAATACCGATAAGTGATTAATAAAAGTCAAAAGACCAAAGAGGTCACCTTAAAAAAAAAAAAACAAACTAACCTTTATCTAGAAAGAGATAAAATTAGTGAAACAGCTCTACAATGTAATACTACAAAAGCACAACTTCAAAATCTTACTAAAAATTTTTAAAATTTCTTTAACTTTGCAAAACTAAAGTTTTTCTATATCTTTTTTTAAAAAACTCAAAGCAATTGCACTATGGCTATACATTTGAACTATATTTTCATCGATGAAAATAATGCTTACTTAATTTCAGAAATTAATACAAAATTTGAAAACTCAAACTACCTGCTAGTTAAGTATATCCTAAACTTTAAATCTAAAGAAAAAGAATCTGCTCTCTGAAGATTTGATAAAAACTGCTTTAAGAATGAAAAACTAAAAAAAAAAATATTAAATAAAATCTCAGATCTAGAAAATATAGAAGATTGAAACTTTTACAAAGTATATATACAATCAATTATTAGAGTCTTTAAATAACCAAGAATAACAGAAAACAAAATTACAAAACTAAACAAAAACATTACTCAACTAAAAGAAAAACTAGTACATAATTTTAAAAACAGCTATTTATATTTACAAATCAATATTCTAAACTCAGACTTTTAAAAAAAAATATCTCAGTTTGCTAAAAATAACAAACTCATTCTAAAGCTTAATGAATTGAATAAGATAAAAAATCTACAAAATACTTCTTTGCTAGGTATAAAACAAGAAAAACTAGCTCTGTATTAAAGAATATTAAAGATTCTAAAGCTTCACAACAAACAAAAGAAAATACTTTTTGCTATATAAGAGAAAATATACAAAAATCTATAAAAAAGAGGATACAGATATCAGCTTAGCAGAAAAAATTACTGAAAACTTGCTACAAGTTTTCTTTGCATATAATTTGTCTTTTATACAAGAAATTATACAAGAAAAAATTAGAAATATTATCAGAAATCATCCAAACAATAAGGCTTCTAGCACAGATAAACTAACATATAAGTTTTATAAACTTACTGAAAAAGTAATAATACCAGTTCTTTATTTATTTATATTTTTTTAATGTTAAGATGACCTCTTTGGTCTTTAGACTTTTATTAATCACTTATCAGTATTGTGGTTCAATGAACTACTACAGGAGAGTATACAATTGGTTATATATATAACTTTTCTATATTACCTATTTAAGAAGTCCGCTTGAAGGTTTTTTACTAATTGCTGTATCTAATACCCCTGCTTGGATGTTCTACTTTAAACCCTTTGAACCTATAACTTGTATTAACTCACTGGGTTATATTCAGATATCCAGATCATTGTCTCAACCTTAGGACTAATTTATCCTTAAAGTAAACCTCTTAGAGTCTTTTGTACTTATTTTTATAACTGATCTAGATATTGCTATAATAAAACTAATACTTGTGATCAGAGCTGATCATTAAACTGCTATGCTTTTGTAGAGTTTACTTAGACTTTAGCATTTACTTCATAGCATAACTCCAGTATTTTAGTATACCTTTGTCTTTTTTCTACCTTTTTACCAAACTTCCAATTTAGATAGTTTATATAGGACTATAATCAGTTTATCAGTATATTAGATCAATCTGATATTTTTTCCTTTAGTTCATTTTAGCAGTCTGGTTAGTGGTATTTCTGAGACTTTTAACCCAGAGTTTCTTGCCTGTCTGGCTACTATGACCAGGTACTAGACCTTAGTATCCATTTCACCAAGCTAGTCTTTATAATAAGACTATTAAAAATCTAGTTTCTTCTCTACTCAGGTCTTACCAAATAGACTTCTTGTTATCCAATTTCAACAGATTTACACAGCCACAAGAACTTATTTAGTATTTGCACCATCTGATTTGTCAGTTTGCATTTCTTTGTATAACTTCAATATTGTACAAATGCCTTATAACCTATTAGTCATGCTGGTATAACTGCTATTACAAGTATCCTAATTCAATTATTAGTAACAGTTGTCATAATACAAATATTACATAGGTGATTATTCAAATTTTTATTATTGATAGAATTTGAACACCCAATCTACCACTTGAGGAGTTGACAACCTAACCACTTTACTAGGTTGTCACACTTCTACACTAGTTCTTTATAAAACAACTTCTAATTATAAATAATATTATCTAGATAAGTTTTTGATCATTCTAATAGGTTTAGATTACAAATAAATTAGATTTTTTTTTTTTTTTAAATATTAAGGTGAGTACTTGTAACCCAGAATTTTATTAATAGTATATTTGACTAATGATTGCATTACAATTACAAAAGACAACTAGCCATTTGTACAACTTTAGTTATTGTCTAATTTAAGTAGTTTACCTGAAGGTTCTATACTAATTACCATATCTGAAACTCACTTGTAGGTTTTTATTTAACCACTCTGTTTCTGTATTTACTTACTTACTTCTGCCTACTAACGATTCTAACCAATGCCAGTAAAAATATGTCATGGCTACTAAGTTTTTAAATAGTTCATTTATATGAGAAACTTTTGACTTTGTACTAAATCTTCTAGAATCTTTTGTATTCTATTCTTATACTTGATCAGATATCACTATAACTGAGACCAATACTGGTAGTTAGAACATACTATTAAACTGCTATGTCCTTGTAGAGTTCACCCCAACTCCAATACTGACTTCACAATATATTCTTACTATTTTGATATTCAATTCAAGTTCTACCAAGCTGTTATTCCAGACAGCCCAGAAAGGTAGAATAAGATTGTACTTCTGGTTTACATATTTGTCAACATGTACCCTTTTTCTCTGGAACCTGGAAATTCTAATAGCCTAGTTGGTTCATCTGGTCCTTTCTTAAAGACTGACACATTTGCCCAGTTTCACAAGTTCTAGCTCTATTTCATAAGTCTAGTCTTTACAGTAGCACTGTAACATTGTCAAAAGTTCAGGTTACTTCTCTACTTGGGTCTTCCAAGTAGGCTTCTGTTTTCCTACCTAGTTCCTGTGATAAATTAAATTTATTTAATTGTCTAAGCTTTTATTCTTGCATATAATTTTCTTTTTTATTTGTACTAATACAAATAATAAAAATATATGTATTGCTCATATATTACTATTTTATAAATTACTTAATAAAATATTCAAGCAAAACCTTACCTTAAAAAAAAACCCCCCATATATATAATTACACCCAAGCCTTAATTACTTTAGTTAGTTTAAATTACAAATAAATTAATCTGAATTTTTATTTTTTTATAATATTTTAAAAATAAACTTGTACTTTATATAAAATCTCAATTAAATATTCAATAAAAATAAAGACATGATCTCACCATTAATATTTAAAAAAAAAGATTGTAAGGACCCCATATGTTAAGTATAATATAATTCAATAATATTAATAAAAAAATGTTTTTTAATAAAACATTTTATAAATATATTATATTATTAATATAGTGGGACCTTCTTAAGTGCACCCTCCTCGAAATCATAATTAAAAAAGCAAAACGCGCATTTAAAGAAAGTGCATTTATAAATGACAAAATATTTAATGCTCTTATAAAGGTCTTACTGCAATTTATTGGTTTATTTAAATTAAAAAATTTCAAAAAAAGGTATAGATGTACAAAAAACATTTCTTATAAAAATTTTTGCGTGTTCTGTACGTCAAACGCGTTTTATACCGATCTTGGGGTATTTTACTATAAATACACCATAGTAGAAATTTATTGTTTCTTTTCGGACTTAAATCATATCTTTTGAAGTATAGTACGGTATCTCGATCCTGTTAGGTCTATATAAACGATTACTAAAGTATAGAAACATGTATGTTTATAAAAGAGGTAAATTATAAAATATTTCTACAATTAGTTTGCCTTCAATATTTATTTGAAAAATTTGATTTATTTTATTATATAAAATTTAATGTTTACAAAAGACGGAAGAAAAGAACGCGTTTATTTTGACAAGATTACTTCAAGGATATCTAAGCTATGCTATGGTTTAAATATGGAGTTCGTTGATCCTCCAAAAATATCACAAAAGGTATAACATGCACTTGCACTCGTATTTACAAACTATTGCTTGCTTAAATACTTTTAAAACATAGGTTATCAGTGGTATGTATCAAGGTGTTACAACCGTCGAACTAGACAACCTGGCAGCTGAGACAGCAGCTTATTTGACGTGTAATCATCCGGACTACGCTATTTTGGCGGCTCGAATTGCTATATCAAATTTACATAAGGAAACGACGAAACAGGTAAAGTATCGCATCATCATTTTGTATGAGACCTTTTTAGAGGCATGTTTAATGACATAGATTTTGATAATTTAGTTCAGTGTTGTTATCCAAGAACTTTATCATCATGTTAATCCTACACGGAAAATTCATGCGCCTTTAGTTTCGAAAGAAGTATATGATATTGTTATGGAGAATGCAGACAGGTTAAATTCGGCGATTATCTACGATAGAGATTACGCTTATAACTATTTCGGTTTCAAAACTTTGGAAAAAAGTTATTTGATGAAAATCGAAGGTGTGTAGGTATTTATAAATAATTATTTATAAGAGAGTTACACTAATTTATATAGTTATATACTATTATAGCGAGAGTTGTAGAAAGACCGCAGCATATGTTAATGCGCGTGTCGATTGGTATTCATGGAAATGATATCAATGCAGCTATAGAGACTTATAATCTAATGTCTGAAAAATATTTTACTCACGCGAGCCCTACTTTATTTAATGCTGGTACACCGAGACCTCAAATGTCTAGTTGTTTTTTGGTGCAGATGAAGGATGACAGGTATTTTTTAATATTACGTTCTTGCGAATTTGTTGTGATTAAATAATGATGATAGACGTTATTTAGCATTGAAGGCATTTATGATACAATTACAACGTGCGCATTAATTTCCAAATCGGCCGGCGGTATTGGAATTAGTACACAAAAAATCCGTGCTTCTGGATCGTATATCGCCGGTACCGGTGGGACTTCAAATGGCCTTGTTCCTATGCTTCGCGTATTCAATGACACTTCACGATTTGTAAATCAAGGTGGTGGAAAGAGAAATGGTAGTTTTGCAGTGTAAGTATTATTAATATCTGGCAAGTGTTTATATTTTATTATTTATTAATAATGAATATTTATATACACATCTTATAGTTATATTGAGCCTTGGCATTCAGACATATTCGAATTTCTTGATCTAAGGAAAAATACTGGAAAGGAAGAAATCAGGGCACGAGACTTATTTCTAGGACTTTGGATTCCGGATCTGTTTATGAAAAGTACGGCGTAACCGTTTACATTTATTAATTTCATGTACATATATATTAACGTTATTATTTAAAGGAGTGGAGAAAAACGAGGATTGGTCATTATTTTGTCCACACGAATGCCCTGGCCTTGATAGTGTTTATGGTCAAGCGTTCGATGATTTATTTACCAAATATGAAAGAGAAGGAAAGGCACGTAAAACGATCAAGGCACAAAAGTTATGGCTTGCTATTGTTGATTCCCAAATAGAGACTGGGATGCCTTATATGGTCTATAAAGGTAAGAAAAATGTTGATCAAGTATTACCATTATTGAGCTCTGAAATAATGTTCAATTTTAGATTCTTGTAATGAAAAGTCAAACCAAAAGAACCTTGGAACTATCACGTGCTCTAATCTATGCACGGAGATTATAGAGTATACCGCTCCAGACGAAGTAGCAGTGTGCAATTTAGCATCAATCTCACTTCCTAAGTTCGTTAATGTCAAAACGAAAACTTTTGATTTCGATAAACTTCATGAAATAGCCAAAGTTGTCATCAGAAACCTAAATAAGGTCATTGACAAGAATTACTATCCTGTTCCTGAAGCCGAGAAAAGTAACAAGAGACATAGGCCGTAAGTATGAGTATTGTTTAAATGTCGCAACATGAATAGATTATTTATCTTTTTTTTTTCTTGCCACTATTAGTGTAGGCCTTGGCGTTCAAGGCAAGAAATACTTTAATTTGTATATTGGAGAATTAACATATTTCTTAGTTTTCTTAAATTTTATATCCTGTTTAGGTCTCGCTGATGCTTTAATTATGCTGCGTTATCCATGGGAATCTGAGAATGCACGCAAACTAAATCGTGATATATTTGAAACATTGTATCATGCCGCACTTGAATCATCATGTGAAATTGCTGCAAGGGAGGGTCCATATGCAACTTATGAGGGATCGCCAGTCAGTCAGGGAATTCTTCAATATGAAATGTGGAATATCGAACCGTCTGATCGGTGGGATTGGGTAAAATTAAAAGAGGGGATATGCAAGTATGGAATAAGAAATTCATTATTAATAGCACCGATGCCAACCGCCTCCACTAGCCAAATTCTTGGTAATAATGAATGTTTTGAACCATACACGAGCAATATTTACACACGTCGTGTCTTAAGCGGAGAATTCCAAGTTGTGGTAATGATAAAGATAATTGTGTTAACGACAATTATAAATATTGTATCTAATAATTCTAACATTGATGTTCAGAACCATCATTTACTCAACGATTTGACCGAAATGGGTATTTGGAATGAGAAAATGAAGAATGAAATAATCGCTGCTAATGGCTCTGTTCAAGGGTTTGAAGAGTTGGATGATGATTTAAAGAAACTTTATAAAACAATTTGGGAAATACCACAAAGGGCTCTTATAGATTTTGCAGCAGATCGAGCACCATTCATTGATCAATCACAATCATTGAACGTATTTCTTTCTGAGCCGAGTGTCGGCAAAATATCATCTATGCATTTGTAAGTGTCCATAAATCTGTATGAGATAAGTTAACAAGCTCCATATGGTCGCACGACCCAATAACCAGTGGAGCTTATAATCTATATTTCATTTAGGTAGTGATTGGAATCGGTTTAGTAACTACTATGTTTAATCGATTAATAATTGGCTGACTAAACCGATTCCAATCCCTAACTTAGGGTTGGGGCGCGGTATCTTCTGGCATGTCAAGAATATCCTAGTTTCATACACTGATAGAGTATGTATGTTTTCTGGCCTGAAGGTATATCCAAATGTTTCTGTGCCTCAATCCTAACTACATTTGATCGATTTGTAAGCATAATGAGAATACACACCTGATAATTTTGCTAATTATGATATTAATAGCTACGCATGGAAGAAAGGTCTTAAAACCGGCATGTATTATTTACGTACACGCCCTGCCGTTGACGCAATCAAATTTACAGTTGATCAAGTGTCATTGGTTAAGAAGAGGGATGCTAAAGTTAGTTTAGGTTTAAGCCTTTAGGCTCCAAATTAAAACTTAAAAATCAGGTTTTTTTTATAATAAGTCCCAAACATAAGTTAAATCTAGTTTGGGTTCAGAACCAAAATTTAAAACCTGTTCTCAATACTTTGTAAGACATAACGATAAACATAATCTATTAATAAAAAATTAATAAATATAAAATTTTTACAATAAGTCATCTGTATAAAAGGTAAACAGATTTAGATTTCTGTTTTACAGTCGACTCTGGATGTAACGAACGCAAAATTTAAAATTTTTTATAATAGTTCGGTATAAAAAATGCAATGGATCCTTAAGAAAACAGTAGTGAACGTTTTTTTTCTTCAATTCGTTATCGAAAGAGTTGAATATATACAGCCATCCTTTCTAATTTTTACATAAAAAAAGATGTGATTATATGGGCTAGGTGATATAACATTTTCGATATCTACATTTTTTTTAGCAAAATTTAATGAGTTTTTTGTATATAAATTTAGTAAACTTTTAATATAAGAGTTTTTTGTATATAAATATGAACGAGATCATATGGATTGTTACACAGCAAACCAGGTTTAGAGGTTTAGTTAGACCGTATTATCTTTCGCAATTCCGGGCGTATTTGTTTATTTTTATTTTATTTTATTCATGAATAGTAATATTTTCATCAATAAAAAATTTAAAAAAAAATTAATGAACAAAATTTTTCGCGGGCACGAGCTTTATTTCAATTCATGTGTTGCATCATTTTTACTCGTTTTTACAGCAACACGATCATAAAACAAAAAATTTTTTTTGTTATCTGATAATTTTCGATCTTTACCATTTGGTGTAGCCATCCCAGGCTTTAATTACATCATGAATTTGTTCTGGCATTTATCGAATCATTCTTGTATAGGTTTCAACATCAACCACCTGTCAGATCACCTAAATCTTTTCTCAAAGGTTTTTCTTACTTGAAATTTGATCAGAAAGGTTCCTGAGATAATGATTAGCTTTACATCACAAGTGTTCAATAGGATTGAACAAGTAAGAGAAGTCAATCAAAGAACTGAATCTTGTTTTTTTTAAGTCAATGTTCTGTTAGAGTTGTTATATGACAAAACATGTCATCTTATTAGAATATGATATCCTTAACATCAAAATAATAATCTTTAATAGTTTATTTCAAATCTTTATTAAGTGATAAATTGCAGTTGAAAGGTATAAATTTTATAGTAAAAATTAGCAAAAAATTACTATTACTTTTATATAATATTGGATTGCTAAAATATCTGACATTATATAAAAATTATATAATTATAAAAAAGAAAATATTAATAGTTTGCAATCTGTCAAACTAATTTGAACAATTCTATTATAATTAGAACCAAAATAATTTGTTATATAATTTTTGTTAGAAATTCAAGAAAGGTTTATTTGATATAAAAAAAATTTTATTATAAATTAGCTGCATTTCAACCCTATAGAAAAATTATATCAACTTTTGGTAATTTTTACTATTAAATTTACTATTTTTATATTCTTTAATTATGATTTACCTTTTAAATATTTTTTGGTATAACTTATTATTTATTATATTATTAACCTTGCAATAACTGCCAACATTACATAAGAAAAAAGCAACCTTAAATCAAAATTAACTTATCTTTAAATTTTATTATAGATTTAATATTAAAGTAATTTAATAGTTCTTTATAATATTTCTAATAATATTGCTTTTTATCTGATCTAACAATTTGTAATTATAATTTCTCAAATTAAATTATCTTTATTCAGTTTTTAATAATTTAATTTTAATATTTTTTACAAATTTGAAATATTGTTTTTGATAATTATTATTTAAGAAAAGTTTTTTTTTAATTCATAATATTAAATTGTAACTACAAAGTATATAATGAATAATTGTTACTTAAATTTCTATATTTTTATTTATTTAAAATATATTATTATTTTAATAATAGTAAAGCAATAGTAAAAGATAATAAGATTTATTATTCTTTTCTGAATTGGTTTATCTTTCTAAATTTTTAAAAGAATAATTTATTAATTAATTTTTTTTAATATACAAGACTGTATAATAATTAATATTATGGATCTAATTTATGACTCTTGTAATATATTTTTTCTAAAGTAAAAGCAATATTTAAACTAGTTAGACAAGTGTTGTTCAGTATTTTTTTCTTAATTGTTAATAAATATTAATATTGTACAAGATATGTTGGCAGAATAAATATGTGAAATATTGTGAAAGATTTTGCATGCTAAAAATCTTTTAACATAAAATTATTTCGAAATAAAATAATTTTACAATATTGTAAAAAAAATAAAATAATTTTGAAAGAATTTTGGCTATTTTACAAAATTTTAAAAAATAACAAAACTAAAAAAAATGAAAAAATAATTTGAAAATAATTAGAAATATTTAGAAAAATTCGAAATATTTCAAAATCTTTGAAATAATTTTGAAATATTTTGAAATATTTGAAAAATTTTTAAAATAATTAAAAAATTTTAAAAAAATTTCAAAATATTTCAAAAATTACAAAATAATTTTTAATAAATTTATTTTATTTTATTTGAAATTTGCTTTTTACAAATTTTAATATATTTAATTAAATTTTTATTTGATAAATAACTAAGAAATTGAAAAGATGATGATTCTAGTGTAGTGGTTGAGTTGTTATCCTCCAAGTGGCAGGTCTAAGGTTCAAATTCCACCTATGACAAAATTTGAAAATTATATCTGCATTATAGTAACTGTCTTCTGTTAATCAGTTGGCCTTATGTGGCTGTTACCCAGATATACCAAGTCAGATCTTCTTAACTTTGGGAGTTCAGATATCTATGCGAAGTATAATTTTACACATACATAGAGGAATGTTAATTAGTGTTGCATAAGACTTTGGTGCAAACCTATGATAAAACTATCAGGTGTAGAAGACTAAGAAACTGAGGTAACAGAAACCCACTTGGAAATTCCCAAGTAAAGAGATAGCATGAACTTTTGATGGTATCATCAGACTGGTTAAAGTCTATGAAACACCTTTATAGGAATTGAAGATTAAAACTGGATATCAAATATATGTAGAGGATTATATAACCAACCAGGCTGCCGAATTTACTAAAAGAAAAGGATATATAAGTATACTATACCAAACTATCTGGATTAGTAGTCTGGAATGAGATCAACAGTTCCAAGTTGCAGCTAGTAGAGGATAATAAAGAAGATGCTGAGAAGATAGGTACTAGGATTCTAATAAACTTTACAAAAGTAAAAATAGTGTAATATAGTAGTTAAACAGGTTACTTCTGTAACTGCAAATGTTAGATAACTATAACATATTGCATAAAACTAGGTCTATATGTGTAAGTAGTACTCGCCAAAATCGAGTAAAAACTTGATTATCGAGTTTGCGCATCTAATTGGAGTACAAATCAGATCTTAAATTATTTAGTTATTTTAGTAAATCTAATGATATACATAACACATACATAACAAATATAATGCTGATCTACTATTTAACTCTATTATTGTACCGAATAAATCGAAATAATTATTAAAAAAAAAAGTTTATTTTGCTTTTTATTTTTTTGACTTTTAGTTCTTATTGGTCTCTCTTTTTTTCGATCTTTCGGCTTCTCTTGTTGTCTTTGCATAATTCTAATAGATCTTTCTACTTCTTTCATTCTTCTGGTAATTATGGTTTTGGCTTCTCTTGACCTTTTTTGTAGTATATATATTTCTTTTTTTTTTTATGTTTTTTTTTTTTTTTTTTTGATACTTACTAATTTCTCTTTTTTTCGATTGTGGTGAATCTTTCGGCTTCTCTTGTGGTCCTTGCATAATTCTAATGGATCTTTCTACTTCTTTCATTCTTCTGGCAATTATGGTTTTGGCTTCTCTTGACCTTCTTTGTGGTATATATGTTTTTTTTTTTTTTTTGGTACTTACTAATTTCTCTTTTTTTCGATTGTGGTGAATCTTTTGGCTTCTTTTGTGGTCCTTGCATAATTCTAATGGATCTTTCTACTTCTTTTATTCTTTTGGTGATTATGGTTTTGGCTTTTCTTAACCTTCTTTATAGTATGTATGTTGCTTTTTTTTTTATGTTTTTTTTTTTTGGATCTTTCAGCTTCTCTTGTGGTCCTTGCATAATTCTAATGAATCTTTTTACTTCTTTTATTCTTCCATCGATTATGGTTTTGGCTTCCCTTGACCTTCTTTGTGGTATATATGTTTCTTTTTTTTTTCTATGTTTTCTTTTTTTTTCTTTATTTTTGGTACTTACTGATTTCTCTTTTTTTCAATTGTGGTAAATTTTTCGGCTTCTCTTGTGGTCCTTGCATAATTCTAATGGTTCTTTCTACTTCTTTCATTCTTCCGGTAATTATGGTTTTGACTTCTCTTGACCTTCTTTGTGGTATGTATGTTTTTTTTTTTTTCTATATTTTCTTTTTTTTATTTTATTTTTGGTACTTACTGATTTCTCTTTTTTTCGATTGTGGTGAATCTTTCAGCTTCTCTTGTGGTTCTTGCATAATTCTAATGGATCTTTCTACTTCTTTCATTCTTTCAGCAATTATGGTTTTGGCTTCCCTTGACCTTCTTTGTAGTATATATATATAATTTTTTTTTTTATATTTTTTTTTTTTTTTTTTCTTTATTTTTGGTACTTACTAATTTTTCTTTTTTTCAATTGTAGTGAATCTTTCAGCTTCTTATGGTCCTTGCATAATTCTAATAGATCTTTATCCTTTCGTCCTTTCATTGATCCATCGTTTTCAATTAATTTATTTCGATTTGTAAATACCATAATCACTAAATAGTAACAATAATAAAAGTGTTTCATAAGCATCAATTGAAATCAAAATTATATTTAATCTTAAGCATCAACACAATTATAAATTAATCACATTAAGGAAGTCTTCAATTATACTATCATGCATATTAGAGGCTTGCAAGAGCTGGGCCAAAATTTAAAATTTTTAAAAACCTCAAAATTGCAGGCCTGGTCAAAAACATAGTAGAATGTGGGCTGAACCCTTAAAAAACACATTATATTTTATTTTGCAGATTATGTGGGCTGGCAAAAGTCCAAATTTTTCAGACCGTGCAGGTCTCTAATGTATACTATTGGTCTACTAACAACAGTCTAAATAAATATCGCTATAGTGGTTGAGCTCTATCTCAATTACTAACTAATCACATCAAGTCCTGCTGCCTGAGAACACTCTGAATCTATTAAGGCTAGTACATATGTACGTACATGTTGTAAATGAGAATGGAATCTAAGTGGATTTGAAATTTCCTAGTTAAATTAGGGTTAGGATGATTAGTATTATTTATTTTCTGGGAGCTTAAAAATTATAACAGAGATTTCTGATGATCATAGGATACAGATGGCCTGAAGGGCCATTTGCATCATATGATCATCAGGAATTCTCTATTGTAATTTTAAACTCCTCACAGGAAATAAATGAATAATATCCTGCCTTACGTTGTTCATGCCTCACTTTATTATAATTTTCACATGATTATTTGTGACCAGGAATCTTCCCATAGAAGATTCCTGATCATGATATAATTGCGCAGGAAATTATAATGAAGGTAGACATGAACAACAAATTGTAAGACAGGGTATTATATGATAAAATCAACACCAAAAATGGGTTTTATATTTAAATCCAAATCCACTTAAATTCCGTTTCCACTTACAACATAAATAAGCAGCACTTAAAGAATTTAACAACTCTTGGACAGGATAATTAATGGTAACTCATTAGTAAATTATCACAGTGAATTAGTGGTTTATTTAAATTACCATAGTAAATCAGTGGTTTATTCAAATTCAAAGAGTTTTTGTATGAAATAAATAAACTTTTAATGATATAATATTAATGATACATATTTGAGCAAATGAAAAGCAATTACACACTAACTGAACTTGTATAAATGATGTATTAATTCGAATCATTGCTCTGAAATAACCAAATAAATAAATGAATTGGAGATTAAAAAATATATATTGTACATTAATGAAAATTAAAATAAGTTTCAAATTTTTAAGTAGAAAATAATTGAACAAAGTATGTGATAGGATTTTACAACACTAAGCCACTGCTTACAGTACCCAAAAATAAGATCTTATCACATAAAACACCCTTCTTCACTATTGAGATTGCTGGATTCGTAAATACTGTACAAGTCACTCTCGTTATATAGAAGTAATCGGGCTATGAGATTTTTTTCACTATATCGAGAATCTATTAATAAATTGACTATATCGAGAGGGTTTTTATATAATTGTTCTTCACTATAACAAGAGGTTCACTATAATAAGAGTTCACTATAATGAGAGTGACTTGTAGTACCTGGAGCTATTCAATTTTATAAACGAAGTTCTTGAATAAGACCCTGGGTACTGTAAGCAGTGGCAACAGTAAAATGTAGTGACTAATGCGAATCTTGTGCAATATCAATATAGCATATAGGCAGAAATCTTCAATTTTGGTGATTAGTTGAATTGAATGATGAGATTAAATAAAACTTGAGCCAATAAAATATATGAGATAGAGTGATTACTGAGATTAAAAGTGATTATTTGCCAGTTATTATAAAATTGTTATGAATTGCTTATGAGTTAATTATCAGTTGCTTATTAGTTTTTATATGCTGTTCTCAAAACAGATTAGCCAAAATAACCAAAACAACCCACATATTGGTGGTGTTTTGATTTTGATTATTCTAATTTTCATAATCACCACAACATTCCATTAAAAATTTTTGCCTATATGAAAACTTCGTCAGATCAACATTAATTTTTGTCAACAAAAGATGATGCTGAGCATTATATTCGAATAAGTCAGTTAAATAATTAGATATATTACCAATTCGTCAAATTAAATTATTTTAAATCCACTTACCAAATGAATGCGCCAAGAGAAACCTGTCATCAGGCTTTCAATTTATTTTGTATTTGAAACAATCTATCTAATTTGTTAGAAATTGTGTCTAATACAAAATATAATTGAAAGTCTGATAGCAGGTTTTTCTTGGTGACACTCAAATAAAAATTGAATTCTTTAAGTGAATTCATTTAGAATTCCATCACAATATGTATTAATTTGAAACTTATAAGATTTTGTTTCAACGTATAACAAATATAAACTTACAATTCGCTAGAAACGCCAACATAAGACAAAACAAAAAATCTTCAATATTTTAATTTCTAGTCTGATCGATCTGTCATAACACCGACAAACTATCTTGACTTTTATAAGTGTGCCTAAAAACACTAAGCCCTATGCAAAAGAAAAAAAAAAGTTCTTGTAAGTTAACTACTGTATTAACAGAAAGAAATTCTAACGGTTAAACTTACTAGAAAATAGCTGACATTGTAATTATACACATATAGTTAAATCTTTCTATAACGAACTGAAGATTCTGGAAAAAAAGAAGTTCATTATAGAAAATTATTATATTTTTTTAAGAACCCATAGTGCTTTTTATACTAAACTATTATGAAATTCAAATTTTAAGTTCATTTTATCCAGAGTTCAAAAAGAAAGGTTCGTTATATCCAGAATCAACTGTAGAAATAGTTTTATCATTACTAATTTCAAAAATTTATGAAACATTAAAAAACAAAAAGAATTAATGTAGATCCTTACCCCCAATTATAATCCTAAGTTATTGATTAAGCAGGCAACTTGTAATAGGAACTATCTAGCTTCTGCTTCTGTTCAACATTACCATAAAAAATGGTTATAACATTTGTAAAGTTGAAATTTATATCTTGCAAGATCAACAGTTCCAATAAACATTCAAATCTCTGTATAATTTATCGTCTGGATTATGTTTTATTCATAATTGATTGGACTACAATATTTTCACTTCAACTTGTTGAAAAAAATATCAATATAATCAGAATTACGTCTATAGTCGACTTTACTTATAACAAACCTTGGGTGAAAATTTTCAAAATGTTTCTTATTTAGACCATGCAAATTAAATTATTTGGATCTCGTTACATAGGAGAGGCAAATAGGACAAGCTGGCCAGCAAAAAATATTATATTTAAAATTTTTTTTAATTTTTATAAAAAGTTACTCGCCAGTTAACAAGAACCAATTTTATTTGTTTGCACGGCTTTAGTATGTTATACCAAACTCTGATAATTTTGTTAAAAAAAAGTTCATTATATCCAGAGCTGACTATATAATAAAAACATTATTTTGTAATATACCATCGAATAAAGCTCTTTTTGAAAGAATGTAGTTACTAATACAATCTTAATTTTTTTTTTAGTTCACATCTCACTCCTACTAATCCATGAAAAAAAAAATTTTTATTTTAAATTTTAATGTAACAATTTTATGTAAGTTAAAATTTTGTATCACATACATGCATTATCAAACAATTGATCAAGATAAAAATTTTATCTACTAAATACACAATTAAAAGAAAAAGAAGTTTAAGCCATCCAGTCACAAAGTGCAATTGCTTTCTGTATGGTCTTTGGATTTAGCAATCCACATTTTACGGTATCAATATCTGAACCTTTAGAAAAAAGTCTTTCAGAGAGTGCACTTGTTGCTGGTATGGCAAGATAGTCACGTGCCATACTTGCTAATATTGGAAATTGTTCAGTATGCAAGTGCCACTATTGATATATGTTCATTTTAGGATGTACTGTAGGACTGTTCAAGTACAAACTAATTTTATTTGTAGAATTGTAAAGTTTTCTATAAACATGGTCAAGAGAATTACTATCAGAAATATTACTAACTATATAATTATCTTTATACCAGTTATATACATCATTTAGGCTTTCAGTTGCCCAAGTAATCCATTCATCGTCTCAACTTTCCGCTTCATAATATGCTTTCTTAAACCTTGGATCAAGTAAGGTTGTTACAGCATATGCAGAACCACCACTTTTTGTATAATAGATGATCAATTTCTTAAGTACTTGCTCGATAGCCTCATGAATTACAGTTGAATATTCATCTTGCATATTTTTAAGATTATCCATAATTTGGTTATAGGCTGGTATAACAAGAGACATCGTGATGTACGTTTCATCACACAGTACCTTAGACATATCACAGAAGGATTTTAAAGGTAAAGACACCTCTTTTAACATATTCTATTTACTTTCCAAAAGACCAAAATTATTTAATTCTCGAACTTCACTAACCATTCTATCAATGGCTGGTGATATAACAATAGCCTGTTCAATCATATTAAGTGTAGAATTCCACCGGATCTTTGAGTCGAGAATTGGACTTTTATATTATATATTAAGAGATTCACATAGTTTGCTTAACTTGTTACGACATTAGGATGAAGATCGAATTTTAACAATTAATGATTGAAGTTTTTTTATAGTTGGGGTTGAGGCCGAGGTTTGGGAGGTAGTAGGTTGGTCTAAGATATAAAGCTCATCTTTATCTTGGTCTGGTGGTTCTGAGCGTAGATGGTACAAAAAGGCTTGTAAGGCAAGATTAATAACATGAGCCATGCAACAAACATAGCCATGTTGCTTAATAAAGGAGCCACCAATGCTTTTATACTTAGCTTCAAATGCCTCAAGTAATGTATCATTACTTGAGGTGTTATCAACAGTTATTCCTAAAACTTTATTAATAACACCAAACTCGTTACAAATATTAGTTAAAGTATTTGATATATTGACTCCAGTATGTGCTCTATTAAAAGGTGCAAGATCAAGAATTTGCGACTCAACTTCCCAATTACTATTAATCCAGTGAGCTATCACATCCAGAAAGGCCTTACAACTCTTACTTGTCCAAAGGTCAATAGTAAGAAAAACCTTACTTGAGTTATCCATTAGAGTGTTTTGTAGAGAGGTTTTTAGTTCTAAGTATTGTTTTAACAAATCTCTTTTAACCATAGTAGCAGAGAGAACTTCAACATCACCCAAAACTTTAATTAATCTAACCAATTCTCAGAAGCTTTCCGATTCGATGGTTGTAAAAGGAAGACCTTCTGTCACAATCTACTTAACCAGTACTTCCCTAAAAATGCTTTCATTTGACTAAGGAACTATAGTTGCAAGATTTTTAGTACTAACTGCCATGGAGATATCGATTTGATGTTCGTTAGAAATATGATTATGCAAGCTAGTGGTGCTATCATGGGTTATAATAAGATATTTGTTATGAGCACACAGACTGCATTTGGCCTTTTGCTTGCCATCTTCTTCAAAGGGTGATTCAAAAAATAACCATACTGGTGCCTTTTTTTGAGTTGGCATATGAGTACAACTGGTAGATGCCATTTTTTAAATAGGATAATTTTTGGTATAATAAATTTATAAGTTTTTATGTTTGAAGATATTATCTTATTTAATAAATAAGTTGCAGGTCTTTTTTCCCTATTTATATTTATCTTTTACTCTAATTGCACTAATGATTTCTTTGCGCATAACTATCACGCATAAAGTTTACACATAACGATCATGAACAAAGATCACACATTGAGATCACGCATTAAAATCACACATTGAGATCATGCATTGAGATCACACATAGCAATCACACATTGAATTTAATTGATAAGATATTAGAGAATTGAAAAAAAATTAGACCATTCATAACTCTCATAAAGTTTTTAAAAAATGACTTGTCAACCCAGTTATGAATTTTATTTCAAAAAATTTAATTATACATAAAAAGTATATAAAAGTATTAAGAAAAGCCTACCCTACTAGTGAATATAATTGAAATTAAACCATCCACTTTTATTTATTATTATTTTTTTTTTTAATTTTTGCATAATAAAATAAACAATTTCATTACATAAAAAAAACTAGGTGAGGCCAAAAAAATAAAAAAAAAGCTGAAGAAATAAGAAGATTCATCAAAATTACTACAAAGACCACTGGAGAAATCGAAAATATTCACTATAATCAACAAAAGAATCACAATAGAGGTCGAAAAGATTCACCATAATCGCCAATAGAATTACAAAAGACCAGTAAGAACAAATGATTCAAAAAAAGAAAAAAAAAAAAAAAAAAAAACATACATACTCAATTCAAAAGAAGCCAGAAAGAACTATATGAAAGGCCAAAAAACACCACAATCACCGAAAAAATATGAAAGAACCAGAAGGGAAGCTAAAACCATAATCATTGGAAAAATGAAAGTAGTAGAAAGATCCATTAGAATTATGCAAAGACCACAAGAGAAGCTGAAAGATTCACCACAATCGAAAAAAAGAGAAATCAGTAAGTACTAAAAATAAAGAAAAAAAAATGAAAACATAGAAAAAAAAAGAAACATACATACCATAAAGAAGGTTAAGGGAAGCCAAAACCATAATCGCCGGAAGAATGAAAGAAGTAGAAAGATCCATTAGAATTATGCAAGGACCACAAGTGAAGCCGAAAGATTCACCACAATCGAAAAAAAGAGAAATCAGTAAGTACCAAAAATAAAGAAAAAAAAAATATATAGAAAAAAAAAAAACATATATACCACAAAGAAGGTCAAGAGAAGCCAAAAAACACCATAATCACCAGAAGAATGAAAGAACTAGAAAGATCCATTAGAATTACACAAGGACCACAAGAGAAGCCAAAAGATTCACCACAATCGAAAAAAAGAGAAATCAGTAAGTACCAAAAATAAAGAAAAAAAAAAGAAAACATAGAAAAAAAAAGAAACATATATACCACAAAGAAGGTTAAGGGAAGCCAAAAAGGACCATAATTGCTGGAAGAATGAAAGAAGTAAAAAGATCTATTAGAATTATGCAAGGACCATGAGAAGCCGAAAGATTCACCACAATTGAAAAAAAGAAAAATCAGTAAGCACCAAAAATAAAGAAAAAAAAAAAAGAAAACATAAAAAAAAAAAAGAAACATATATACCACAAAGAAGGTTAAGGGAAGCCAAAACCATAATCGATGGAAGAATGAAAGAAGTAGAAAGATCCATTAGAATTACACAAGGACCACAAGAGAAGCCGAAAGATTCACCACAATCGAAAAAAAGAGAAATCAGTAAGTACCAAAAAAAAAAACATGAAAAAAAAATAAACATATATACCACAAAGAAGGTCAAGAAAAGCCAAAACCATAATTGCCGGAAGAATGAAAGAAGTAGAAAGATTCATTAGAATTACACAAGGACAACAAGAGAAGCTGAAAGATCGAAAAAAAGAGAGACCAATAAGAACTAAAAGTCAAAAAAATAAAAAGCAAAATAAATTTTTTTTTTTAATAATTATTTCGATTTATTCAGTACAATAATAAAGTTAAATAGTAGATCAGCGTTATATTTGTTATGTATATGTTATATATGTCGTTAGATTTACTAAAAATAACTAAATAATTTAAGATCCGATTTGTACTTTAATTAGATGCACAAACTCGATAATCGAGTTTTTACTCGATTTTGGCGAGCACTATGTGTAAGACATAAAGGCTCTAGTAAGTTTCCTATTAAGAATAAAGTAGTCTTAAGAGTAATAATAAGCATCAGGAACTTAAATAGGTGTAGCCTTGAGATGTTCTTATGATACAAGGAAGGTTGTATATGCAGAGAGTTTAAATAGACAAGACCCCTAGTTAGCTTGCAAGTATGGCAACTAGTATAGAACTTATATAGCAATATGTAAGTGGACTACTTAAATTAGGCACCAAAAGTGCATGTGTAGCTAGTTGTAACCTCCAATGTAAGGGGGCCCTTGGAGGCACTTGTTTTCTAACAAAACTTAAATAAAATATCATATTCTCAAGATAGGGACTTTAACTATAAAAAATAAAAATAAAAAAATAACTAAGAAATTTAATTATTTTTAATATAAATTAACTTTATTTAATTAATTTAATATTAAATATAAATAAAAAATATAAAAAGATAAAAAAAATATCTATATAAAAATTTAAAATTTATAAAAAATTTCTAAGTAATTTAAAATTTTTCAAAAATCTGTAAAACAACTAAAATGTATTAGTAAATAAAATAAAAAAAAAATAAAAAAGTTTCATTTAAAAGTTAAATTTCTGTATATGATTACTTAAATTTAGCTAAAAAAAAAGAAAGATTATTTGAAAATAAAAAAAAACAAATAAAAAAGTTTTATTATTCCTCTTCAGTATCTTGATTTTTATCAAATAAATCTAAATTAAATATTAATAGTATTATGTGTAATTTTAAAATAAAATAATGTGAAGTTATTCAAAAATAATTAAAAAAATGTAAGATAATTAAAAATTTTAAGAATTATAGAAATATTCTTAAAACATTACAAATTATATCAATAAAATAGTTGAAATTTAATGATCATACCTTTTCTTAGCCTTTTACTTGTCTAATAAATTTATTTATTTATTTATTTATTTGTATAATATTAAGTAAAAAAATAAGAATATATTTATATATCAATTGGATATGGATGTATAACTAAAATATTATTCCTAAACTACACTATTGTTGTTATATACTACATCATCTAGTGTGATATTATTCTTTAGTTTTCTGTTTTTAGTTAAGTTAATTAATATGAACTTAACTACAAAAAGGATAAAAGAAACCTTTAAAATTATTTAATTAATAAAAACAGATATGTATAGTAAAGTTTTAAGTAAGAGTTTTATAAATAAAGAGATCTATATTGGTGTTGAAAGTAAAAGTAATATTGTTAAAATTTGTAAATTGGGAAGTAAGTAATCTAATATTGTTTTTCTTTTTAGTAAAAGATATAATTCCTCATAATAATTCCTATTTATGTTGTTTAGTGTTATAGGTTTGCCAGATAGTAGAGTTAAACCAAGTAAGTAATGAGTTAGATAAAGAAATAAGAAAATTGTTAGTTTTTTTAGAGTGAATTGAAGTTGGTTGTATTGATTAAGAGTTATTGTATTCTGAATGAGTAATAGTATTGTATTATATATATTTAGATTAAGAGAAGTGTTTTGTATAATAAGAATTTGTATTATTGCATTGGGTAAGGTTTCTGTAATATTTAAAGAGTTTAAAGCATTTGAGATTTTATTAGTAAGAGTGTTTTGTAGATTGTAGGAATGAAGTGAGCATTGGAATAAGTGTTCAGTGCTTTCATATTAATTGCAATATGAGCAATTTGAAGCTAAATAGAAAAGGTGATAGCAGGTATAAAGATTTGACATTGTAAATAAATTATTAAAAAGTATTTTGTTTCTAATAGAATATAGTTTAAGATTGAAGTTTTGGGAATTAATAATTTTAGTTAATAATAAAATATTTATAGTTAGAAGGTTTCATAATAGTTTGAGTTAAAGAAGTTTGTTAAATGTTTGTATTAAAATTAGGTTTTTACAAAATTTATGTAGTTTGTATATGATTGGAACTTCTTTTCAAGAAAAATAAGTAGGTAGGTAAAAGTAATCAAGATTAAATTTTAATTTAGTCTTGTTGACATCTTGTTTGGCAAGAGAATTAGTTATATTGTGTAAAGTATTTTTTGAATATGATTTAACTTTGTATATAGTGTAATTAATATTTTTGAGTTTTATTAAATAATTAAGCATATGTATAATATCCTAATTATTTTGTTTAGTTTGTAATTTGTAATAGTAGGATAGTATATTGAAGAGTATTTGAATAGTAGATAAACTGTCTAAGTAAATATAAATTTAATAATTGGCAAGTAGGATGAGAAATAGAGAAATAAGTGTTACTAATTCTGCTTATGTTGAGTTTGGCATAAGTTATAAAAGCATTAAATTTGATTTGTATATTCTTTTTACAGATTCAAGCAATGTCTGTCAAGATGTTATTTGTTTGTGAATTGAGTATAGAGGCATCTATATAAAAGTTTAAATTGGTTAGTTCTAGCAATAGGATTTTTTTATGAAGATTGATAAGTTGGTTTTGGTAGGTAAAATTGGGTATTGTGTTTTGTATTAAAAGAATTTCTAAGAAAGGTATTAAGAGAGAGAGTAAAAATTGGGAAACTGGTTTGTAGAGCTTTAAGTAAATATTTTGAAGTGCTTGAATTTTTTGGTTGTTAATGTTAAGCTCAAAGTGTTGTTGTTTTTTTTGTATTTTGTATTTTAAGTTAATGGTATTTTTGTAATTGATTTAAATCATTTTTGATATAAAAGAAATATAGATTGTATTGAATATTGAATTAATAATTTGGTAGTTTTGAAAAAATAGTAATAAGTTGGGTTTGTTTGTTATTTTGCCTATATGTCAATTTGAAGGTGAGGTGTGAATTGTCTATATATTTTTGATGTTATCAGATTAAGATGTAATTAGATTAAATGTGTTTAAAAATAGATTTATTGGTAGAAGTTGAATGCTGGGCTATATGCATTTTATAGAAGAGATAAATATTTAGTTTGAGAGTGTTTTGAACTAGCTTGGAATAGAGCTTCATGGAGATTTAAGAGTTCTTAAATATATGGTTTTCCAAGAAAGTAGATTTAGATTGTTGGCTGTAAAGAGTTGTTCAAAAAAAAGGATTTTGTTATTTTTAAGACTTGAAGTTGTTGAATTACTTGAAAGTAGAATAAAGCTGTAAATGTTGTTTAGTTGGTTAGTTTGTTTATAAGTTGATAGTTAAGTTAGATAGAAGTTGTTAAGAGATATATTGTTTTTATATAAGTGATGAAGTTGAGATATTATAGTAAAATTAGTAGTTTTTCTGTAATTTTTTAAAATTATATCTTATGTTAGAAATGGTTTCCATATTTTAGAAATCCATTCCTTAGTTCAGTGTATAGTAATTTGGTTTAGAAGTTCATTAGTGTTAAAGCATCTTTCTATATTGCTGCTACTAACTTATAGAATTAGTTTGTTTAGTGTAAAAATGTTGAGTAATTGTGGGTTTGTAAGTATATTATTGTTTGTATTTGTGAATAAGTGAAGCATGTGTTTGGTGTATTTTATTAAGAGACTTGATAATAATTGGAGCTAGTTTTGTGAAAGAGAGCAGATTTGAAGTAAATATTTGATTAATGGTACAAGAATAGTATTAAATAGTCAAGATATTTGTATAGAAAAGAGTTTTTGTATTAGATCATGTAGGTGAATTGAGAAACTTTGCTAAAAAATTTTTCAAGTGTAGGTTTAGTTGATCTTTTTTTGTCTAAAAAAATACCTAAGTATCTAATTGAATCATTGGATTTACAAAATATAATTGGTTAGTTATTAAAGTTTAAAGAATTTATATCTTGAGTAGTGTTAAGTAGTATTTTTCTGTTAGATAAGATATGAATAAAATCTGATTTAGATAGGTTAACTTGTATATTATTTAGTTGGCAAAGTTCAGATATGTTATCTAGAATATTTTGAAGATTATTTTTGGATTCATAATGCTATACTGTATTATTCATGAAGGCAAGAGATAGTATTGTTGTAGTAGATGAAGTAGTTGGGAAGATTGTTTTTAATGGAGATTGTAATAAAATTTTAAGAAGTTTTGAGTTGTATTTTAAGTTTATATAGCTAAGAATAGGGTTAGTAAATTTTTTAGAGTAGTAAAAAATAAGTTTCTCCTTGTTCTATGTCTAAGTATAGTGTAATTGAATCAGTTAAACCATAAGCAGTAATTGCTCTGGCTTTCTTGTCTTGATAAAGAAATTTAATAAAGTTTAAATCAGTTTGAGGGATGCCAATACATTTATAGGCATCTAGTAACTGTTAAATATTGATTTTGTCAAAGGCCTTGGATATGTCTTGAAAGAGTATTCATATCTCTTTGTTATTAGTTTTGTAATATTTAATTGTATTTAGTAATATTTGTATAAAAATATGAGTTGAGCTATTCTTAGTTGCTGCAAAGTTTAAGTTACTTAATAGGTGATGCTGAGTAATGATTTGATCAAGACAGGTTGTGAATATTTAAGTAAAATATTTTTTTATAGGTTTGATCAGAGAAATAGATCTAACTTGGTCTAGAATGAAGTTCTATGAGGATTTTTTTGAGATTAAAAAAATGTTTGATGTTTTCTATGATGTTGAAGTTTGTTGTAGTGTAAGGCATTTTGATAAGAAGAGTTGAATTATGTTTTGACCTTTGGAGTTTAGATGTTTTAGATGTTCATAGTTGGTTTCAAAAGGACTAGCAACTTTTTGGTTAAAGAGGTTATATATAACTTTGTTCTACTTTTCTGAAGTAATTTTCGAGAAAAGGTTAACAAAATATTGTTCATTTTCTGAATGTGGTTTGTAAAGTTCATAATATTTTGTATTTTCATGAATTAATAAATATGGTAGTTTTTAAAAATAGTTTTGAAAATAGGATTGTAATGTTTGTTTTATTTTGATTGGTTGAGTAGTAAGTATATTATTAGAGAAAAGTTGATCTAAGTTTATACTATTATTTGGTTTTTCTAGAATATTTTGGAAGAATATTTTGGGATTTTGGTAGAAGTTATTGTTTTTTTCTTCAAGTTTGTTTTGAATTTCTTTTATTGTATTTTCTTGCTTTTTTTTGAGGATTTGCTTTTTTAGCATTTTAATTTCAGTAATAAGGAGTGTTGAGAGTAAAATAAAAACAGAATTGTTATTAGTTAGTGTTAAGTAGAAGGGTAGTAGTGAAGTATCTTGTAAATATTTATTAATATATAGGTTATAAGTTTGTAAAAAGTTGGGTTTGTTAAGAGTTGTTTTAAGATGAATTGCTTGTTTAAGTTGTTTATATAGTAGTGTAAGAGAGGGTAGTTGTTGTTCATTTTGATAAAGATTAATTTTAATTTTTTTGAATAGATTATGTTTTTAAGCTACTTTGGTTAGAGCTTTGTTAATTTGATTCTATATATTGTTAAGTTCTAAGTTTTGAGTAATGCTAGTAATAGACATAAGAAGTAGTTGAAGGTTTTGTTCTATATAAGATTAATAATTTTCTATTTGTTTGTTTATAGTTAGTTTTTATTGGTATTTAGGTCAGGTTTCGAGTAATTGCAAATTTGTTTTAGGTAAGTTAATTGTAAGTTCAAGAGATACTATTGAGTGATCAGATAGAGTAAATGGGTTAGGTAGAATATCAATATAATCTAGAAGTGTAATATGGATGTTAGTCTATATTTGGTCAATTCTGTTATGACTGTTGTTATATATAAATATAAATGCTGAAGTTAAAAGAAAGAAGAGTCTATATGTGACATAGAATTAGAAAGATTTGAAAAGTTTTAGAAGAGAGTATTCTGATATATTAGAGCTTTTTAGTAGTAGTCTGTTAAGTTTGGAATTAGGAACTTCATTTAGATCTCCTATAAGAACTATTTTGTAGTTAGTTTAATTAAAGATACTTTTTTTGACCAATCATTTTCTAATAGAAGTGAATAAAAAGTAGCAGATACAACTTCTACATCTAAAGGAATAAGTTATCCTTGAACTCTAATAGGTAGGTTTCTAATAATTCTTAGTGGTCTGGAGGTAGTTCTA
This sequence comes from Cetraspora pellucida, assembly GCA_910591915.1. Classification (NCBI taxonomy): domain Eukaryota; kingdom Fungi; phylum Glomeromycota; class Glomeromycetes; order Diversisporales; family Gigasporaceae; genus Cetraspora; species Cetraspora pellucida. Next base: position 34,673 of record CAJVQA010000290.1, read on the forward strand.
GTAGTAGCAACAATAATGCTCTTAAATGGTTCTTTTATTTTTAATCCTAATTCTTTTACTGTCTAATAGGAAATCATACTAACAGAGGCTCTACTATCAATAATAGCAGGATAGGTTTGGTCTTAGATATCAATATAACATTTGACAGAAGTGATAGTAGGAGTGTAATATGGTTTGGTAATTTCTTGATTCTCTTCTGTGATATAAACAGTAAGAGCAGTTCTAATAGAATAGTTGTCTAACAATCTTTTCCAATTGTTAGTATTTGAAGTAGCTTATACTTCAGCTACATTTACATTTTAATAGTAAGGTGAAGATGAGTGATTAAATCTTGATCACCATCTTTCTTGACTTCTGTCTCTAAATCTGTTTCTTCCTAAATAATTTCTGTTTCTGGATCTGCTTTTGCTTCTGTCTTTTTGATAATCATTTCTTTAATTGTTGTAGTTTCTTCTATTATTATTATTATAGTTATTATTGTTATTTTTGCTTCTTTCAAAGTTTCTGTTTCTTTGGTTTTCATTCTGTCTTATTCTACAATTTGCCATGAAATGTTCAGGATTATTACAGTAATAGCAAAGAGCTCTGTTCTGTGCAAAGTTAGGTCTAAGGTTATTTTCTCTTTCTGCTATATAAGCTGTATGAGGTTGTGAAGTTTGTTGAGCTTGTAGTGTTGGTTGAGATTGGGTCATGACTAAGTTGATATATAGTTAGGCTAGTTGTTTAGTAATGTCATTAACATCATCTTTTTCTGAAGTGGTCATTACTTTTTCTAGTTCCCAATGTTTTGCTTTTTAATAACAGTAGCTAAGTTCTCAGGAACTGATGCTTATACAAGTATTGCATATTTAGATTACAATCCTTTAATAAAGAGCTGAACAATAAAGCTATTTGAGAAGCTCTTATTAGGATCTATTTTTCTTCTAAGCTTTTTAAATTGGACAATATATATATCAACAGTATTGGTTCCTTGTTTTAAAATAAAGAATTCTTGTTGCCATATAGCTTTCTTTTTGACTATTTTGAACTGCTCTAAGAAACTAGGTTTAAATTAAGGATTATTTTCTCTATTATATGACTAAAAATAGTCATCTTCAAGTCCCTTAAGCCAATCTTCTGCATTGTCCTTCATATATGCTTAAACAATTGCAAGTTTTCTAGCTTTAGACCATCTATTGGCAATAGCAGCTTGTTCAAATTTATTAATCTAGTCAACTGGATCTTCAGTTCTATTATCTTTAAATGATGCAATTTTAAAGAGTGATTTTTCTGCAGTTCCAAAAGTATTAACTAGTCTATTCATTGCAGCAACAGTGTTGTTCATAGCTTTTTTATCTTCAGAGTCAAGTTTATTAGTAATAGTTTTATTTGAGCTTTCTGGTTCTTCTTCTTCTGATAAAGATTGTTCTTCTTTAAAATAAGTTTGTTCTGATAGTAGGTTAAGATCTTCAACAGTTAGAGTTGTATCTCTTTGTAAATAGGTTTCCAAGTTTCGAACAAGATCTTTAAAGTCAATTAATTGTTGATAGTTAGATGGTATCTAAATAATAGAATAGTTAGATTGTATAATTAAAATATTAGAATAGCTAGTTGCTTCTGATAAGCCAAAAGTTAGAGAAGATTCTTCTTCAGTTGTAGTAAGGTTTTCAGTAGTTGTAGAGAAAGATTCTTCCAGACTTGATTTAATATCAGATCAAGATGAAAGAAAATTAATTTTTTTAGTTAGAAGATTAGTAAATCTAATAACTGGTTTTGGTGTTGTTAAGATTGAAAGTTGAGAAATATAGGAAGGTTGAGTAGAAGTATAAAAGAGTTTTTAAGTACTTTCTCTTTCTTGTAAAGCTACTGATTAAGTAGAAAAAGAAAGTAATGATCCTCTTTTTAAAGGGTTATTTCATTAGAAAAAGGTATACTGTCTACTGGTTTGATCTCTACTATATGGTACTAAAGAGCTAGGGTCTATAATAGGTATTAGAGTTTGAGTAGGAGTAACAATAGCAATGATAGAAGAAGTAGAAGTAGTAATAGGTTCTTCTATAATAATAACAGTTCTTTGTAATAATTGTTGAGAAGTAGATGTACTAGTTTCTTCTTCAGAGCCTTGTGCTAATTCTAATGCAGCAGCTTGTAAAGCTTTAATATGTTGTTAAGCTCTAACTGGATTATCAATAAAAATATCAAATAGAGTCCTTTGGTTAGCAGTAACTAATGGTACTAAGTAGTAAGAGATATATTTCCAAAAGAGAAGTTAGTTAATTTCTTAGAGATTAGTTATCTGATTTTGATAATAACAACTAAAAATAATATTTTTAGCAGCAACTCGAGCAGCCAAATGTGCAAAAGTAGCTAGCCTTAAAAAGTTAGCTTCGGTAACTTTAGTATAAGAAGTGGCATAAAAGGCTTCTGAATACCAAGTCCAAAATTTAGCAAATCATCCATGAGAGTTAAGAGAAATAGGTATTGATGGATAACACTGTGAACAAGATAAATTAATTGCAAGAGTTTGCAATATAGTAGTAGCAAGAGAAGAGTTTTCACTATGAATCTGTTGATGTCTTCAAATATTTTCTAAATGAAATTAAGTAATAAACTCTTTCATAAAATAAATTTCTTTAAGAAGAGTTAGTACTAATGAGTAATAAAACAATAAAATAAAATAATAATAAAAAATTAAAAAAATAAATCTAAAATAATAATGCTAGCAAGTAAAAAATTCAAGTAATCAATCAAAAGTTTAAACAATTCAAAATATATTTATTAGCCAGTAAGTAATATTAAAATCAAAAATCAAAATCAAAAATCAAAATCA